>VZSR01001459.1:1032275-1043394 GCA_013398615.1 Brachypodius melanocephalos
ACTGGGGACACAAACATCATAACATCACCCTAGGACACTTGTATATGGAGATACATGTGTTTATGTGTATCTCTCGCTCTATCTCCTGATATGGGGGTCTCATCTGTGCTCTTGGCACCAGAATATGGTGCAAGTGTCTGCTTTGAGGGATGTGTTTGACTTGAAAGATGTCCCATATGACCAGGGAAGGCCTTTCTATGCGTAGTTGGGCAAGGACAGTGCTGGCTCCATTGGATGCTGCAGGGATCCATCATCATATCTTGTCAAGGTCTGGTCTGCATGATGCTTCCAGTGACAATCTGTGTCAGGAGTCTCTGGCTTCACTTTTTGGCCCATCTGTGAAATGTGACCTGAACAGTTTAGAGGCTTTGTGTGTCCCTGGTACAATCTCTGAACATCAGAGCAGTTATTTCTGTTGATATCCCAAATGAATTTGTCTCCTGCATTTGTTCCCCATCCAAACACTCCCAGTGGAGGATGCTGAGCTGATAGGGCAGAGTTTCACCTCTTAGCAATGGGCTGCAATTACAGAAGTGGCCAGAGAAAAAAGACAAGCAGGCATGCACCACTGCCTTTAATAGAAGGCAATGATTCTTGTAGGCTCCAGAGTAATACCAGAGATCTGGTTTTAATAAATCAGCAGCCTACAAGTAACAATCTCAAACAATTAAACACTGGAACAAAGGTGTGCACTATGAATGTATTCTGAAGTTGACAAGGGGTTGCAAAGGCAGTTTTTGAGCAGTAGAGAAGGCAAAAATATAACAAAAACTTCCCCAGAGAGCATAGGAGAGCTCTTCTCTCCCTCTCATTTCTACTGTGCATGCATGTGGAAGTCTCATCTTGCTCCCCATCACCCCTCCTTCCTCCACTGGCTCCAAGGGACTTGATTTGGAGCCTTCCTGAGCTCATTCAAGCCTCTATTATCACTATCATCCTTGTGCTTGCTCTCATCCATATAGGTAAGGAAATTCCTATGATGAGATGGGGATGGTTGGTGAGAAACATGGGAAGTAACTGGGAGTAGTGAAGATAGCTATGAGCTGAGGAGAGGAACAAATAAATATGAAATAAAACTGTTAAGTTCCTTGTCTTATATTAATAGCCTGTATGGAATATTCTTTTCCATAGAATTCATTTTATTTCCATTTAAAGGCTGTTCTTTTCAATCAATGCTGCTAATAAATAGCTGCTGATGGCCATGACCCCCTGGGCTGAGGGAAGAATCTATCTTCTGAGTCAATTAAAGGAATTGAACAATTCCTGTTAATAATACTACGGGATTTTAATAGAAGAAAAAACCCAAAACAAACCACCCAGAAACCCAACAGAAGAGGAAAAGAAATCATTCCCCTGAGCCTTGCAAGAAAGGGTCAGGCAGGCTTTGCCAGGGTCAGGATTAGATGCTTCAACTTGTCTTGTGAAACTGGAAGGGGAATTAAAGCATTTCCTGTGAAAGCACAGATATGCTTTTCTTTTCTGGTGTCTTAAAAATAAAAACCAACCAGGAATCAAAAAGCATAATCACAAATTGTGTTCCCTTGTTTACAGAGCTGTAAAAGTTTTGGAGATATTAGTGAGCTCCTCTCGCCTGGTGGGAGAGAAGGACAGGTGGGGCCAGCTGTGATACCCCTTGCATTGCTGTGATGGGCAGGACATCCATCCCTAAGTGGGGAATTATCTGGGTGCCCTATAGGCATGAGGGCAGCAGTCCAGGGAAGCAGAACATTTCACCTCAGGCACTTCCACAGTCATGGGGGCAAGACAGAACTGGTCTCTCCATAGCTATTTCTGAGACCTACATAACTTTTTTTAATGCCAAGAATCCTCACTGGTACATTTCCTCTCATGGGATCATCCAGTGAGTCACATGGGTTCCCACAGTTGGTATCAGAGCCAGTGCTCGGTCAGGAGAGCATTTGTGCCTTGTAAGACAGACAGGTGTGGAGCAGGTGGCAAGGGAAGCAGAACAGATACCTATTGAGTTTTCACAAAGCCACATAACCCCAAATGGCAGTGGGTCTTCTCCACTCCATCACTCTCCTGTCAGTGAAATCTCATGACTCCTGTTGGCAGCGGATGAGAGCATCTGTCAACCACACAAGTCTCCTTCGAGCACGCTTGTGCTGAAGGGAGGTCTCTTATCTCCATTTTACAGATGGCAAGCAGAGGCACAGAGAGGTTAATTGACTTGCCCAAAGTCAGCGCAGGAGGTCTATAAGTGACGCCAGGTCCCTTGAATCCCTGTCCTCTGGCTTAATCATAAGACCATCCATCTTCATCCTCTTTCCCCTCAAGATTCCCCAGCATCTGTGACAGCTTAGGCACTCGTGTTGGCAAACTGCAGCTGGAGACAGAGCTGGGACGTGGGCATTTCCAGTAATGGTTTCTTAACCCCATATCCCAACAGAGCATCAGTTTTTGACCTTGAAATCTTAGGGGTTTTTTAAGCTCTAGTCTTCTTTGGGAACTGTGAGATAAATGTGCTTGAGTGTTTGGTCTTTGGGGAAGCATTTCAGAGATTCTAAAGCAAAAGAACATTGCATCACTGCTTTGATAGAGAAAGAACCCCTTTCCTGGGTTTTAGTGAACCCTCCACATCAAAATTATAAACAGATTGAAACCGCAGGTAGAAAACAAACAGTGACCTTTATTTGCAAGTGATCACCTGGTAATAGATCACCACTGGACTCTGGAGATTTGTGCTTGACAGCCATTCCCCGTCTGTTTGAGCAAGTCTGCTCATGCTGGGCCATTGTGGCAGGAATGTGGCAGGGTGTGAACATTTCCATCACAATGTCTCTTGTTTCAGAAGTGTGAATGGAAGAGGTGGAGAGTCAGAAGTGAGACATTGAGGAACACGGAGCACGATCTAAGTTTCCTCTGAGACTGGGAAGACTCTAAGGTGCCTCTTTCAATTTGCAGGCTTTCTGCAACATCCCTGTAGTTCTTGCTTTCTCACTTTCATTTTTTATTAATTACCCGGTGACAATTTTCCCTGAAGACTCTATTTTCCCATTAATTATTAGGAAGACTACAGGGGAAATATTGAGCTGTTGGAGAGCTCGCTTTAGGAACATCAGGTGGGAGCATTTTCTAATGCCTACATGTGTATCTTTTTGTCATTCTCCTTGCACAGGAGGCTAAATGACCTGCCCGGGATGCACAACAACTTTTTTTTATTGCAGCATGGCACACTGAGCAAGGAAACTTTATTTAAGTGCTGGTTTGCTGGCCCTGGAGACCAACATACTGCTTGCGCAGAATCGATCAGCACGCTCTGTGTATGATTTATTATCATGTCCTGTGTGTAGGAGAATTCACAGACAGAAACTAGTGTTAGTGTAAGACTGTGCTGCATTTGCATCACTGTTGTCCACAGCTGAAGGTGTAGATATGGTAAGGGAAGGATTAATGCTGGGCTGAAATCTCAGGTCCAAGTGGTGACTGTTCCCAGTGCAGATGAATAATGAAGGTGGAGGAAGAACATCTGTTTTTTCTCTCCTCCTGAAACCATGGCTTTTATAGTTTTACCTTCTACAGTCCCCACGGAATACTGAGATTCATGGGAATGTCTTGAGAGAAAGCCAGGAAGCTCAGCGTTAAAACAGAACCTTCCTTGGTATGTCAAATCTGAGCACCACAGGCATTCAGCTCCTGTTTGACAGAATAGAACCTGATATTTTTCTTATGGTGATCTGGGAACCTCCTCCTGCAGGTTACTGGAGGTTACTGAATACCATTGTTTCTAGGATACATCATCTATGTTTAAGTACTAGGATATATCATCCAGAAGTTTAAGTACTTCTGTATAATTAGAAGAGTGTTCTCCATACATGAACAAGCTTTGGAACAAGCCAAGAAGGACTGAATTTCCTTCAGAAAAATCTGACAAGACTTGCAGTGTCCTACATGTGCTCGTAGGAGATTGTGGTGAACACAGCCTTAAAGCCCTGTGGGGACACAGAGCAGAGCTCAGCATTGCCTGCTTCCTTCAGAAACTGGATGAAAATGTGTGCAAGGATATTGGGTTTCCAGGCCTTAATTAAAAGACTGTAAGTTGCATTGGTGGTTGGTGCCAGCCTTCCCATGCAAACTCTGTCCTTTGGCCCTCTCTTGACTCTGCACACAAGACAGCCCTGCTGGAGCCCATTCCAGTGCATCCACAAGGGCTCCTCCTGGAGGGCTCTGCTCAGGTGTTGCATCGTGGCAGTGTCAACTCTCATGCTGTTTTACAACATGTTTTACTCTCACGTTGTTTCTATGGTTACCCACCACCCTCCAGAACCCACTGAGCCCGGAAAGAGGCAGGATTACACTTCACAGCAGCAAGACCTGTCACGTATAGTGATACAGGTAATACCTGATGAAGTGCTAACCCACAGCCAGGTCCTGGTTGTGAGGCTGCTGCCTTGGGTGTTGTTCCTTGTGCTTGGAAGCGCTGGAGTTCAGAGTCAGGGGTGGGCAAAGGGAAGAAATCCTGTCAAGCATTGGGTAATTGTCATGCTGCTCTCAACCACCCAAATCCTCACCTTTGTGCCAACAACCAGCTGGGATCTGGCACTTGCTGGAGGTCATTGCAAGGGTGGGATGGGGAGGAGTGGTTGCAGCAATAGGAGATTTTTTTGGCTAAGAAACACCCCGTGATGGCTAACATGGACCTTTTTGGCTACAGAGGTTTTCTGGAATGAATTTACAAGCATGGCATGTAATTGGATTTGGCCCGTAAAATCTTTATCTTCATAGAATAATGGGTTGAATGCATTTCTATTTCATGATCTGGCATAGCTTGTTTTAATAGTGCTTGTGTGGGATATTCTAAGATATTTTTACAGAAGAACCAAGGATTTGATCTGGGTAACATGACCACGATAGAGAATGAAATTTGATTATAATAATTATTTGACAGAACTCTTCAGAGTGCTTATCTGTCTGTTTAGTTGGACCACATCATGCCCACAAATCCGTTACTGTAATGTGATATTTGCTTTCTGGTAAACCTGCCAAATATGTGTATGTGCAAGAACGCTACCCAAAATTGTTGAAACAACTCACAAAAAGAAAAGATTTGGAAAGTCTCAAAGAGAAGAAGATCAAAATTTTATTCTCTTGGGGAGAAAAGTGGATTTACTGTTTTTTTAAAATTTTTTTAAAATCAAGTTCCTTCTACTGGAAGTTATTCATCCTAAACTATAAGCTGTTTTCAAGGGGCTCCTTTCCCCTATATCAGCAATTAACAGCTTTGACAAGTTATTGTCCACCAGTTCCAGGTAAGGCATGGGGGTCCTTGAGGTGCTAGTGGATGACAAATTGGAGATCAACTAGTATATTATTGAACTAGTATATTATTGCAAATAAAATATTCTGCTTCCACAGAGGCAAATTGTGCCATGGGAAAGAAACAGCTCTTCCCTATTTGTTTCTGATTTGTCCTTGAAACAAATCACATTCTTGGTCCTGGCCACCATGACGTGACCAGATAACAAGACCTGGGAGGAAGATTAAAGAAGAGCAACCAGACCACCCTTCTGCCTTCTGATCACTAAATGATCAGATGTTTGGGAAAAATGATTTATGTGGGAAGGCTCAAACCACTAAACAAGGCTATGAAATGACAACACGTAATTCTTCATGTGGAAAATAAAGGCCTAAAAATATCTGAAGGGTGCAAACTGAGAGAGATGTGGTATCAAAGGGACAGTGTTGAGTACAGGACTCAGAGCTGGCAGCTTTCCTTGCTGTTCAGAGCATCAGATAACTGAGAGGCAGAACACCATCATCAGATACTTCACTTCAGCCTGTCCCACTTGACTTGATTCATCACATTCTACGCCAGCCCTGTGACTGGCATCAGGGCTTGTCCCACAGAAATACTGCTTGTACACAAAACAAATCAACAAAATATTTTCCCCTCCTCTTAAACCTGGTGACTCCCAACACCACGGGGCAAATCCCATCCTGCTGAAATAAAAAAAAAATCTTTACTGGGCTGTTAAAGCTGCTCTCACCTGTCAAATATCATCTGTCCTTTTTGTCTCTACCTTCCTTTTGAAATTATAATACAACATATAGATTATCACTACCAGACCTCACGACTTCAAAGAAATAGTCACATATTTCCTATGGCTCTCTTTAGATGTATGGTTGGATTCTGAGCTGATGGGAAGCCATGCTGATTCATGGAAGCTGAACGCGAAGCCTTTTGTGTTTTGTCTTGTCTTCTCATCTCACTGAACTTTCCAAGGATCTAAATTAATGCAAGGGAAATATGACCTTGCTTCAGTGAATTGTTTTGAGGGCTAAAGTGCTGAGAGATTTATGGGCAAAGAGGGTTTTTTTCTTTCCTCTTTCTTTAATAAAATGTGTTTTCATTCAGAAGCTTTGATGGACAGCCTGCAAGGACCCATGATAAGTCTGTAACCAGAACAGACTCATACTAGCTATCACTGTTACGAATCTATTAGTCCCACACATTAGAGCATGTGCTGGACCTGATGAGCTACACTAGTGGCAACAGGAGTAATTTTGTGAAATAGATGTAGCTTGCAAATCTTTTAGACTGTTATCCAATTCCTTTTGTTTCAGTTTAATTAGGATATAAAACATGGCCTTGAGAGCTCGCATGAGTGGAGGGAACTCCATGTGAAGGACAGGGAACCAGCTGCAAGGGATTCCCAGCTGCTCTGCTGCTGAGCCTGGTGGTTTTTGTCTGCAAGGTGGTTTTGCTGTTCCGCCAAGGACTGATGGAGGCAACGTGTCTTGAAGCACCGCAGGAGGACAGAGCTGCTCTTGCTCGCTTGTGGATGATTCGCATGAGGTAGGTTGGCCCTGGATTTTCTCACATCCCTTCCCTGTGCTGCCAACACCCAGCGTGCTGGGAGATGCTGGGCTGTCTCCCAGCCGTCAGAGCTGCTCTGCTGCCGGGACACTCAGCACCCACTGGGGCTGAGCCAGAGCCCAGCAGAGCTCCTGATGCGAGGCAGGGGCTGCCAACAGCTCCCTACCAGGGTAACAGGGCGACAGCAGAGAGCAGCAACGAGGCAAATAGGATGGTGGTTCTTTTCCAAACACGTATGCAAAGCACCTATAATGAGCAGAGACGAGCTCCTGAGACTGGTGATGCTGCTGATGAATTAATATAAAATCAAACCATACACTTTAAAGACAAGAGCATCCAGCCCTTCTCATAACTGATGCAGGACATGTTTCATCCAGAGCATATCTGCTATCACTGGTGCACTTTCTGTTCTTGAATTCATCTGTTCTGTACATTTGGGGACTAGCATGATTAGCATTTGGCTTTGTAGAATTCAGAACCTAATTCCTATGAATTTTCATATCTTTCTTTTCCTTGTTTTGATTCTTGTTTGTCCATTTGTTAGTTTGTTTATCAACATATTTCCTGTTTTAAACAAAAATAGAAGAGATGGGCACTTGCTTTCGTCCTGGACAGATTCCTTTGTATATTGATTTATTTTGTTTTTTAAGGATGGACACCTGGTTTCCTTATAAATGAGTGTTGGCAGACTGGGGAGCTTGGGGGAAGGAGGGGGAAAAGGAGAAATGCATCTATTTAGAACAAATACAACACTGAAGGAAAGCTTTATAATATCATCCAAGATTGGCCTGATTGTCTGATGCTTTAAACATATGGTATGCTCCTATATATATTATGCATGAAAACTAGCTGCATGCACATAGCAGTCATTCTGCAATGCTTTACACAGAGTCTGCCAAATCCTGAACTTCTTATTCAAACCCAGCTCCCAGTGAAGACAATGAGCTTTTATCTAAGCCTCGCTGCCTTTGGCATGCTCCATCCCTTCTCCCTTAATTTAATCTCAACTGGAAGAGGATTTCAACATTTCATCCTTTGGCACTGAGTGCCGACCTACCTGCTCCCCAAGGCATGCAGATTTGGAGCTGGAAGGGCGTGGTGGTGTGGCAGTGAAAGAAGTGCCACTGGGAAGGAAGAAAAAGCTTCATGTGAGTGTGATTAGCGGGCTCTGAGGCAATGCTGACACACCTTTGTGTGTTCCTTGGCTCATCCCCACCTGCACACGGCATAGACTGTCTTTGTCTGGGATCTCTAAGGCAGTTTTCCAGATCCACCTGGGCAGGGCAGGCACTGGGATAGACTAGGGCAGGAGCTGAGGAAAAGCTGTAGCAAGTCCTGCGGTTTCTGTTCCGCTCTAACACAGACCTTTCCCTCCTACTTATCCTCTGTCTGGTTGAGTTTCCTTTGTGGGGAGGAGAGCTGCTGTTCTGGGGGAAACTTCACATCAATCTTTGCACTGCTGGCTTTGCAAGAAATTGAACCAGGGAGGGATATTGCAGTTATTGCATGTATTTCTTGGCTACCATCAGTGCTGTGCTTGGCCCTGTAAGTGATAGGGGTTTTTTTGGGAGGGAACATCTCCTTTTTCTTTTTTTAGAGTGATTTTTAGGATTGAGAAGGAGGGGAAAAGGGGTTTGTCTTACCATGAAGCTCAGTATCATCATGTGTTTCCTTGCTGTGTTGGAGTGTTAACCATTTAGTGGAGCTGACAGACCAGAGGAGCTGACTGGCAAGTGCCCATTTTATGACTTCATATTTCTTGTGCCTCTGTAAGTGGTGGCACTGCTGAAGTGCAGAGAGTGGACTTTTCCAGGTGAAGGAAAGCAAAGATGCTTCAAATTGCTTGGTCCCACACCACCTGTTGTTGAAGCAGAGCCTCCTGTTGCACAGCAAGGTGTCATCATCCTGTCAAGACAGTTCCTGAAGGCCTGAGGCATCCAGAAATTATTGTGGAGGGTTTTGCAAGAGTCCCTCTGCCATTAGCTCTGCAACAGAAAATCTCCAGGAGTATGTTATCTTTGACAGGTGTAATTATGCCTAATGCAGTGTCAAAACTTTGCAGTTTTGAAGAAGTTACTGTCAGTCTGAACCCTGTCCACCCACAGTTCTATCAGAGAGGGTCTGAAAATGGTCAGTACTTCTAAGTTGTCAATAGTTGGAAGCCTGGAGGAATTCTAGGAATTTAATTAGAGAGATTTTCCTTCCCCTTTCTCCATTTTTAACACTGCACATGAAAATCTGTTTTTTTTCTGTCTTTGAATTTAATTTTCTTCTACACCCAAAATGTCATTGGAACCTCCTGGGCTCCATCATTTGAGGAATTCCTCTCCTCTTCTTGCTGCCAATACACTCTGTGGCCTTGGTGCACTGTCACCAAAATCCTATGCAATTAGACCCCAAAGGATGAATCAAATTCAGATTTAATCTTGGGCAAAGAGAAGCCTTTAGATCAAACATCCCCACTACTGTGCAAAGCAAAGGCTCTGAATGCACCACCATGTAACAATCATTAGAGGAGCCGAAGATCTGAAATTTAACACTCACGTAGATGAGTGATGGATAAACATCACTTTCCTAAAAAAGCATTTTCTCAGGCTCTTTAATCCATCCAGAATTTAACAACTGGGTGCTGACTGAGGCACAGCTTGACTGGGGAGAGATGAAGGGACAGAGAGGAAGCTTAACACAGAGCCAGCTCAAAGCAAACGCTTTTAATGCTGCCAATCTCAGAGGCTTTGAAGAAGAAGCCCTTGTGTCCTCGGTGATTCTCTGTGGCAACTTTTTGGCATTAAAGTTTGTGTGAGAGAATTATGAGTTTTCCATTATCACGTATGGAGATGTGATCCATTGTGCTGGTCCCCACGCTGTGGAGATTTAACATTCACCACACTTTGTCCTGCAGATATACTGTGATGTGTCCTTTACAAGCTGCAGCCGACTGCACTGAAATCTTGACTGACATTTCTTATCTGATGGGGGCTGGTTTTCCACTGGCCGCTTTTTAGAGTGATAAATGTCAGGAGTTTGGGAGTTTGCTTGTATCTAGGCTCTCCATCTGAGACTTTGTGCAGGTAATTATCCTGAGACCATGGGACTTTGTCATGAAATCCACTGCCATGCTCATATAGGGAATGAGTCAGCCCAGGGTCATGGATTTGGTGTACCTGGGAATTGGGAAGCATCCGCAAAGGTAAGGAGAGAAGGATAGAATCTGAGCAAAGATTTTCTCCAACCAAAGATGAAAGTAGGCGTTTTCTGACATTGTGAGTTGTCTGTCTTGATCATCTGGGAAGGCCACAAGGTAGGATTGACCCAGTACCCTCCAGATATGAGGCTTCAGTCAACCAAGCAAAGCAACTAACCCTTGCAGGCTGGTGTCACAGCTGGAGCAGAGTGATAAACCTCCTACGTGAGGGCACCAGTAAAGAAAGCAGAGATCTATGGCAGGCAGGGGGCTCCAAACAGAAAACTTTCTTCCCCTAGAAATCCTTAACACATTTTGTCCTGGTGGAAAGTGCAAAGAGAAAACATCCAGAGGCATGAAAAGTTCTTCTGTCCCTTCCTTCTCCTGTGTCTTGCTTTTTCTCCTGGGTTCATTTTATTCCTTCAATTTCAGTATTTATCACCTGGAAGCTGAAAACAGGATTCACTGCAATCCAGGACCTTTTTAGTATAACATTTCTCAGTGCTCAGGAGGTCTGACAAATTAAGGTTGACATTTATTGGAGAAAGGAAGAGATGGGTGTCACCTTGCTTATTCTTCTCTTTTCCCAGTGCCAGGATGCTCACACCAGTGTGGCTGGAATAACTACAGTCTCCAGCTGGAATTAATGTCAATCTTTATTTTTTTTCCTGAAAAAGCAGCACAACCAACCTCAGTGAACTCTTTGCATCCCCATACACCACAGAAGGAGGTAAGAGAAGTGTTTTCATCCCAGCCAGGTATGTGACTCATGAGATAACTTTGAGAGGCTGCCTGACTCTGGCTGATGCTGCCAGCAAAGCCTGGAACAGGTGAGCTGGGATGACTGTGGGGTGGCACTATGGAATGGAGAGGCTGTCACAGTGTTCCCCATTGCCCTGGAGCCATTTGCAAAAGCCATTTGCTTTCCTTTAGGCACCACAGCTGTGCTGTGAGTTGTAGCTGTGATTAAAATATCCACTTCTGCTGTCCTCCCTCCCTTGTTCAGATGCTGTGGCTGGTGGGTCAGGTGCAGCCAGGACCCTGCCTGCCCATTCCCCAGGTGTCATGGGGCTATGCTGAGGGAAAATGCCTTCCCC
>VZSR01001459.1:1043494-1094002 GCA_013398615.1 Brachypodius melanocephalos
CCCACATCTCAGCTGCTGAATGCTCAAGCTCATCTGCCTGGAATTTTCTAACTCATTTCAATTCATTTCCCACTTTCCCTTCTCATCCCTGCTGCCTTTCTCCCATTCCCATCCCACCTCTCTTTATCTCCTCTCCCTGACTCTTCTCCCACTCTTCCCTCCATGTGTCCCACCTGCCTGCCTGCAGTCCCCTTGCTGCCTGCTGCCCTCCCAGATGGAGATGAGACCTGGGCATCATTGCAGATGCAGGATGTAAGTGCTGGGAAGGTACAGCAGGGAGTGGGCAGCATGCCAGGGCAAGGAGAAGCACAGCAGCTCTCTCTGCTGCAAGGGTGCTGGAGAAGCCCATTCTAGGGTTTGTGAGAGTTAGGAAACACTAGGAATAGGCATTGTCCTTTTTGTGTCTCCTTGCTCCACAGGAGAAGGAAATAAGAGTGCACAGTTCGTGCCAGAGACCCAAGGGGAAAGCTGCCCCTGGCTCTGTGCCTTGCCTGGGTGTCAACCCAAAGCACTCAGTGAGGAGCAAGAAAGAGCAGTGGCAACATCTCTACTCTGCGTTGCTTGTGAAGGTAATTCCTTGCACAGTTTTAGCTGCTCTGAGGAAAGAACAGCACTGTGGGGTGCAGAAAGTGATTATCTGCTGTGTCCTTTGTGCCCTGGAGTTCTGAGGCACAGAGATGTGAACCGAGAGGCTCTGTCCTCAACAAAGTCAGCAATGTCCTATGGCAGCATTGCTTGGTGCTCACTTTCATTGAAATGAAGGCATGTGCTAATGTATGCTGAGCAGGGTGACAGTGCTAGTCCTGCTTGGCTTTTTTCCTCATTATGACTGCTTCTTGTGGGTTTTGTTGAGCAATTCTTATTTAAACACTAAGCCCTGCTGTTCTCTGTTGCATCTATATCCTTACTCTTGCAGAAGACAGGGACTATTCTTTCTTCTCTTAAGTGAGTGTGGAATTGAGGCACAAAGAAGCAAGGACCCGATTTAAAATTTAGGCTCAGAGCTTATCACTTGTGAAATGTCAGCAGCCCTTGCCTAGAGGGGCCTTGGACACATCAGCACTGCAATTTCAGCAATGTCAAGGAAGTCAGAGACCCACAGGAGTCTGAGGTTTTGATAGCAGTCCCCATAGCAAACCCCATTATCACAACTGGATCAGACCCCTCCTTGACTTTCACTCCTTTATCTCTTCCACCGGGAACAGCTGTCTTTTCGTTTTAGGAATATGCAGAAGTGAGACCTTGAGATTTAGCTGCAGGAATCTGATTCCAGACCTTGAGCTTTGCAGGTTAATTCCATCTTTACCACCTAACACCTGACTGTCCCCAAAGAAAAATCAAATTGAGATAATTTTAGAGCCATAGTAGAGGAAATAAATGCAAATCATTGCCAAGAATAAAAAAATCCATCATGATGGAGATCAGACACTGGCTTGTGTGCTCCTTGGAGAACCTGCAGAAGCCAGACTTATGAGCACTGGATGGCTGGAGGAATTTTGTTCTTGCTTCAAATTTTGTTATGCTGTTTTTGCTTTAAAATGCAGGTTCAAAGGAAAAAAACAACGTGACAAAACAAAACACGCCAGTGCTTTCCTCTTTGGCTTCAGGGCCTCCTGTTGAGGTTCCCTCATCACCATAGAGATAATATTGCTTGTTAGGCCTAAGACTAGCTGTTGGAATTCAAGTGGAAAAAAGACCTAAACAAACCCATTATAAATCCCCAATTACTTTCAAACTGTCAGGCTTATTAAAAAATGTAAATATCCTTCTCATTCTTGCAGAGAGTGTATAAAAATGCATGAAGCTAAAACTCAGCTGAGCTGAAAGGAGTTGATTTCTCAAATAACTTCGCTGGGAAAATGGCAGCAGTTGCTCTTGGATGGCAGAGGCAGGAAAAAGTGCACCTGCCTGAGCCACTGGTCCCAGTCACCCTTACTGTAGGTATGTTGCTGGTGCTACCCTGCCTTAGGCCACTGGTGTAATAAAACCTTTCGGGCTGCTTTTCAAGAGACAGTCATGCAGATCCAACAGAGGGAATTTCTGTCAGCTGATAATTGCTGCACCCCAACTGCACGTGGCTGAAAGTGCCAGTTTTCGGTATTTACTACTCACCTGAATGAAACTGTCTGTCCGTTAATGTTTTTCTGCTTTTTCCTCTCTTCACTTTTCTGCAAATGGGAAGGGCACTTATCTTGTTCTCAAATCTTGCTCTGACTGCACAGAAGTTTCTCCTGTGTCTGTCTTTAGTGCAAAGCCTTTCTTACCATGACCTACATCTGGATTCAACCAGGACTTGCTTCGGAGGCTGGGATTTCCCAGCAGTGCAGCAGAGCTGGTGCTAACACTGTAAAATAGTGAGGTTGCTTCTGGAGGGAACCAGATTTCCTTTCATTTTTTTCAACATGAGTAACATTGAGGACTTCCTTCCCCATTGCTATCCTATCCACAGTTAACCATGACAATTTTCAGGAGGGAATGTTATCAGATAAAGGAAGCTTAAGGTGTTAGTGTTAGGCTGAGCCAAGTGTCATCATGCTGGTGGGAGGAAATGTTGGCCAGTGCTGTTGAGTGCTGGCTGCAAACTGGGGAAAAACAGCAATATTTCTTTCACTGGACTCAGAGCCAAACATCTGTGACATTGGCAGAGGGGTAAAATGCTCCTTGGGGAGCCCTGAAAGGCAAACTGGTGTGTCAGGGATGTACACATGGATCGTGTGGGCAGTGGAGTGGGATCTTGGTATGCACTGGGTGCTGATGTGGCACTGGTAGTAGTTGGAGAAGGGAAGAGAAAGGCAGCCCTTCAAAGGAAGATAAAGAATTTAAACATCCCATTGTGACATTGTTATGCTCATACCAATACATGATACAGGACTGCCATATTTTATCCAGTCACCTGCATATACCTCAGAGGTGTATGTATTAAAAGAGGAAATGGTTAGCTATTTAATTAAGGAAGCAAAATTGAAGAGATAACATAAAAAAGGAGCATAATTGCTATTCTGATCAATCATCAGCTGGGACTAGCTTAAAATGCAGCTACTTTAAAATCTCACTAGAGACTTTACAAGGACTGCTGAACTTGGCACTTCTGCCAGTTCTCTCTGGAAAAGCCAGATAGTGGAATCCCCCTTTTCCACCCATTTGCAGGTGCTTTGGCACTAGTTATATTTTTTTTGTCTGGATGCTTATGAGAATCTGTGATTTTAATTTCTGAGCATTTGAAGGCATCCCCAGAGCCTTGACAGCAGCATTTTCATGGTAGGGAGTGGGGAGGGTGGAAGGGGGACTCTCCTCTTTGAGGGAAGAGTGTTGTGGAAGACGCAAAGGCAAAGCCTGGTCTTCCCCTGCAGTTCTGCTCCACATTGCCTCGAATACCTGCAGTCAGTTCCTGATGTGGAACCATCTGAAATATCCCAGTGAATGCCCTCTCAGCCTGGCAATCCTGCAGGGATCTGCCATCACCTCTAGCTTGACTGAGCATCTGAGAGGTTTTCTGTCTTGAGATTTCGGACGATGTGTTTCCAGAGTGAAAGGACAAGAAGAGTTGACTCCATATTAATGCCAGACTTTAAATATTATGACTATAAAACTGAAACACCATTACCTATTCCCTGCAGAGCTCCACTCTCTCCCTCTCTCTCCTTGCCTTCTCCTCTCCACACTGTAGCCTTTTGTATGTCTCAGGCATTAATCCCTCGCTGCCGGGTTGTGTAAATTAAAGAATAATAGAGCTGCAGAGGCATAAGCTCGCAATGATGGGGAATGTGTTTGTATGCTAAGAAGCAATTTCAGTGAAAATTAACTCAATTTCATCTGAAATAGTGAAGACCGGCATAAGCTGGCAGATCCCCGAGGATGGTAAAATTACTTTGTCAAAGCTCTGCTTGCTTAAATTAACCAAGCAAGCACTCCAGGTTATTGGCAAGATGCAGCTAGTAACTAGATTTTAATAAACAAAAATAGCTTTTTGGATAAATAAGAAAAGTGCAAAGCATCTTATATATTCTGCTGATGTGTTCATCTGTGTGTCCTCAGCAGCAAGACCTTCACACTCCTTCAGGAGCTTTCGTCAAGTCTCTGTGTCTGGCTAGTCTGTCTCCAGAGCCTTTGCAAACAAGTATCAATCAGAAAATGCTTTTGGAGATGATCTTAGATAAGTATTTCCCAACAACTAACAGACTGAATTGCTTAGTCTGCAACACCAAAATGTGGTAACAGCAACAGTTTCTAGTGACATTTTATTTTCAAATCAGAAGATAACTGTTGCTGGGTTTATGACTATTAAATTGCTCAAAATAAGATGTGGTGTCATAACAAAAATTGCTCTACACTGTCACTGATACAGCAGATTTCCCAGATGAGTGCATTGCTGCCAAAGGCCAAGTAATTCAGGGTGTGAGCTTTCTCCTCCAGCTGGGAACTCAGGTCCACAGGAAGTGAAAATTTCATCATGACAGTAAGAGTGGCTCAAGGATCAGCTCAGAGGGTTTGTGAATCAGTTGAGAATGTGCTGGTTTGTAGAGTTTATTTTTCTTGGGGTTTTTTTTTTTTTTTGGTAGATTGTTTGTTTATATTGCTGTTAATTGCATGTCTGAGAATCCTATTCTGCAAACAGCCTTGTTGTTGGAGGTTGTGATCTCTAGGAAGGACTCTCTGAAAATGCTTATTCTTTTGCCTCTTAGTCCACCACTGTCAGGAAAGAAGACTGTTTCTTTTGGATCCCATTCCACTAGGTATTGCGATTTTGGTTTTGGTTCTAGTGTTCATTAGAGATGTCATTAATTGGACAGAAGGATAAAGAGCTTAGGAACCTCTCCATTGGAGGAGGATATGGGAAAGCTCAGAACTGCAAAAATACATAATCTCCATTGATTCTCTCTCTCTCCAAATGAAGTCATCAGTATTCAAAGAGCACTCCATATTTAAAGTCTTTGGGTATGTGTCATCAATACACTTATTGGAAGGATGGATTGTTCCATCTTGCTTAGCCAGGTCATGATTTCTGGCACTGAGAGCTACTTCCATTCCTGTTGCAAAGACCCCAGCAAATGGGACCATTAATGGTTTATCCAAGACAAGTTGCAGAAGGATCAGACCAGTCAAATGGGAACATGAGGTGAAACCCCAGTATACAGGAACTGCAGTTCCCTGGTTAGTTGTCAACTCCCCTTCCTTCCTACCATAAATCTCAGTATCTGCAGCAGGGAAAGCAGCTGCATAAAAGATTTGCTGAGCCATCCACTCATTAAAGTGTTTCACTGGTAAAGAAATACTTTCTCTCACTGTTGCATATTTACAGTTTGGAGATTGCTTGTTAGGACAATCTGAGGTTGTATTTTTTAACTGTGCTGCTTTCAGATGTCAGGAGGAGACTCTTGGTAAATAACCCACGGTTCCTTTCCATGAACTCTCGTGCCCAGACTTGGGAGACAGCTGGCAGCCCCTCTCCCCATAAACAAAAACACAGCCTAGGAAATATGGGACCAGCTCTGTGTAAAATCACCTCCCTTTGATAGGATTAATTGCAAAAATGCCACCAACTTGTCGTTAAATCCAACAAATGCATTTGGAGCAAGGAATAAATCGTACAGGGAGGCAGTGGCTCATTTGGACAAACATACCCCGCTGAGACCTTTCATCACAGCACTGCTCCATTGAGTTGTCCGTCACTTTTGCTTCTTTTCCCCATTAATGCAGTGGCTGTGGTCAGAAAGGTGCCAGCTCTGAAACAACGGCCTCGAAACCAGCCAGGGAATAAAAGTGATACCTTCCCCCCGCCCTGCACTATCAGCAGCCTGTCTGTCTGCTCTCACAGAGCCGCTATCTGCTCCCTGCACGCTGCTCCCGTGTTCTATCTGCTCCCTCCGCTGATAAGACCCAGTTCATCCATTGTCAGCCCTGCTGAGCCAATCTAGCTGCATTCGAGCGAGCTGGATTTTGTTCTGCATCACGTATCAATGACAACTTCCAGCGACGGCCTTGCTTTTAAAACCTGGCTGGTGAGGGTGCACGGAGCTCGAAGAGCAAAGCAGATCTTTAAACACAAAGGGAATTCAAAGCGGCTTTAAAAAGGGCTTTGAAAATAGAAGGAATATGTTGTGGAAGCCATCAGGAGAGATTAGATAAACATGGGACACCAGGATAGCCGCAGGCAGGGTGCTGTACTGTGCCACACCTTGAACAGGAGTGTTGGTGGGCAGGGAACACAGCAGTGTGCCTGCTATAAAAGCAGAAAAGGGATGATTTGTGATTAAGGCACAGCAGTGACACTGAGTGGCTGGAGACTGCCGCAAGCGAGCTGAGCTCTGAGCTCCCTCTCCTGCAGTGTTCTCCAGTGGTCTTGTGAGACGAGGCTCTGCAAAGGCATGTCAAAAGTAGTCAGGAAAGCAGGGGAATCAACAGGATCCCACACCTAGACCTCTGTGCCCTCTGAAACTCCCCCCCCCCCCCCCCCCCCCCCCCCCCCCCCCCCCCGCCCCGTGATGTGGCACTCACTGGGGTAGGAACAGAAGGGACTTGTCTCGAGTTCTAAGCAGGGCTGTGTTGCAGCCAAGGCCACAAAGAGCTACTGACTAATTTCAATAATAAATAAAATGTAGCCTTCAACTGTGCTTTTATTAACTGGATGACACATTTTAATATCAAATTACCTTGATACTCTTGACTCAGAAGACTTGGAAGTGTCAAGTTGTAGGGGAAAAGCCAATTGCATAGATGCTTTGCTGAGTATGAAACTGCTCAAGTTCTAGTTTGTGTGTATTTCACCTTTAATGAACCTGACATTTTATGAGTCAGCACTGATGGGAAATGTGAAGGTTGTCTTTCAGGAGCACCATACTCCTCATCTCTGCCTGCCTGCCCGCCAAGATGTCACCTTCTTGCTCTTTGCTCTCTTAGGCTGTCGTGCTTTTCTCCAGCCCTTTTAACTTTCCCTACTTAAAAGATTAACCCTACAGTCTCACACTGGAGAACTTACTTCAGCTGCAGAGAAACAGCAGTACAAGACAGATAAGAAAGTAATTGTACCCTGAGGAAGTACGAGGAGTGTCTGCATTGTATACACTTGCTTTACAAAACAGCAGCTACTTATGCAAAGCAAGTGGCCTTTTAAAACCAGGCAGGGTACATGGAAAAGCCGTCATGGCAGATGCCTCATTAGACCTCTATCATGGCTACTTGGAGCAGTTTCTGTCCTATCCTTATTTTAGTTTTCCACTATGAGAGGTGGTGTGTCTCACGGTTTGCCTGCGCTGTGCTGTGGCCATAATCCTGGGTCAGGGCAGACAGATTGTGAAAATCCAGCATGAGGATCCTGAGGGGAAGGGAAGGGAAAGGAGAGCTGGGTGAAGCATCTTCATGTGAGGAATTGTGCCAGATCCAAAGTGGGATTTAGACATTCTCTAGGCTTTTTTTCCCCCAAGACACATCCCAGTGCTGCCCAGAAGAATCACATGCTTTGTTTCTGTTTCCAAGGGTCTTAATATGGAAGCCTTTGAACTAAATATCACAAAAAGTGGCTTTTTAGGTACTCCTAGAGATCAGAAGTGTCCAGGCAGCATCCTTCAGCCTTGCTCTGGAAGGGCCATGATAGTGCAGAGAAAGATTGTGGATATGTAGAAAAAAAGATCAGGCAATGCCATGGAAGAAAATCAATCAGAGTTTATTAACCACAGAGAGCCATTATTTCAGGGGGCAATACCTGACCTGAGGTCTGGGGGAGCAGGTAGCGTACCCAGAAAAGCAGACTCAATATCCTCATCCTTTCTGTGCCCTTTCCTTGCTGCTTTCAGCAGTGGGGCAGCAGGCTGGATGGATGCTTGGCTTTGTTCACTGCAAAGCTCTCTTCTTTGACCCTCAAAGGTAAAAATAGCCAGAGATCTCTGATTCGGTTCACACAAGTGTCTTTGAGATGGGAAAAGCTTTCAATTGCTTCCAGCCCGGGGCCAGAGCAGTACTAGTGACCATGAAGTAGAAGGCTCCACATCCCGTATTAACCAGTCACTGCAGTCTTGTTCTCCTTTTCCTTGCCTCGACTTTGGGTTTTTTTAGCCTCTAATGAAGCACAAGTATCCGGAAGGAAGGCATGCCAGGGGTGACAGGGAATGTCCTTCTGATCTCTCCTCTTGAAGGAAGATTTGGAACATTTTAATAAAGTGAATTAAGAACCTGGACACAAAAAGTAACCTGTTTCTTGGTGACTGGTGCTTTAATCTTCTCCCTGAGCAGCTGATAAAGGCTTTCCTTAAAGAAACCTCCGGAACACAAAAGGGAAAATAAAAGAATGGGAGAATAGACTGAGAAGTGCAAGATGTTTAAAGGCACCCCAAAAAATGAAGCTGCTTGGGTCTTAATTGTGTTCTCTTTTCCTAGAGCCTGTTTCTCTCTTTTGTTTCTGATTTTGGATCAATGCTAGAGGCTGCAAAGCTAAACCAAGGAAGGAAAAAGCCTTTGATTAGACAATCTGAGTGGTAAAAAAGGTATTGAACAGAAAGTGCAGTCAACGAGCTGCTCAATACAACAATTAGAAGGTGAAACTTTTTCTTTCCCTTTCGTAGCAAGAAACACCTCTGTTCTGCTGGAAGGAGGTGGGTGGGAGGAATTCTCCCCATTGTGGTTCCCAATTGTCTCCTGGACCTATTCCATTTCAAAGAAATATATGACCTATAAAACTGGCCCATTTTCATATCACCCAATACAGTCTATAAAACTATGTGGCATTTAAAGGGACTCTCATGGTGTTTACAGTGACAAGATTACTGTTACAATAAATTAATAAGGGTATGTAGGAAAAATGTTATCTCTACAAGTATCCTGGAATATTTCTAATGATAGAATCTTTCCAACACTGCTGGCTACATAAATGGTTACACAGCTAAAGTTTTGTCCAGAGAGGGAACTGCATGGTTCCATGGAAATTATGTGTGAATAAAATCTGAGAAAGTTGAGTGGATTGGTCTGACACACTAATACAATAATTCACGGAATTTTTTCCTGTCCTAATGATTGGAATTACTACTATAAAACTAGATATCTTAAAGGACAGCGTCCTTCCCCAAAGCATTTTGAAGCATGGGAGGATCTCAGGGTGCTGCAGTTAGCTCAACATGTCTTATCCTGATTTCCTTCAAGCAGGTCCCTGGGAGCCAGTGGCACTTGGAAGAAGGTCCAGTTAAGCACCATGTGGATCTTTGCAGAATCACAAGTTGTGCACCAAGGCCTGCAGCATTTAGAGCACTGTCAGTCTCTTGGGCTGCATTTTGAGCTGAATTTGGTTCAAGAACATGGTGTCTCCTTCAGCCTGGATGGCACCTACCCCAACCCTAGGCAGACCCTGAGCTGCCTTTGCTGTGGTTGTGCCAGGGACAAAGGGTGTCATCAGAGGCTATCTCAGAACATGGGCAAGCAGAAGGAATCTGTGACTCAACTCTTCCACCCATCAGGCAGCCTCAGATATCAAAGCCACATGAGTCTCAGGGGAGCCTTATTTATTCCTGATGCTTCAGTTTAAGCTTGTCTTTGAAGCCTAGATCTCACAGCAGAAGAGGAACTAAAGAGCTTCTGCCTCTCACTCCCTCACAGTTTCAGACACATTTACAGCCATTTTTAGCCACAGACCATACCAGCCAAATAAAAGTTGGGTTCACATCGCAGCAGCATCCAGTGCTGTAAGATCAAATCTCTCATTTTTGCCCCCTCACCTCTGAGAGGCTGCAGCCATTCCCTCCAGTCCCTGAGACGGTTTTGCTCTCTGGTTTTCCCTCCAAGCATTGACTGCCCACAAACAGCTGGGGCAGGAAGGGTTAACCTTCAATTCCCTCATTCCTGACCACACAAAAGTTACAAATCCTCCTCTACTCTGCTGCTGCTCTTGATCTGCAGTGTATAGGGAGAAAAAAAAAACCCAACCCAAACAAACCAGAGATTAAAAACCAGGTAGGTTTTATAGATCAGCTGCAAAAGGAAAAACAGAAAGACAGAGCAGAGGGGTTGGGAGGGAGCAGCCCTCAGCTGGCACTACATAGGCTTTGCTGTTCACCTCTTACTACATCCTTTACTGTCCTATAAACATGGCTAAGCCCTAGCATCACCTGGCAGAATCCTTACACCTCACAGAGCCCTGTTCCTCCTTCCTGGGAAGCGCCAGATCTTCCTCTGCCACCCATATACCACCTCCTGTCCCGCTGAGAGCTTTATAGGGCAACTACCAGCCCCACTGCCAGTTAACAGATTCCTCACACAGCTCCTTTGGTGCTCTCTTTACAACCACAGATTCACAAAATACTCTTTTTTTAATGCCTTTTCTTCATTTCTACTGACCCTGTCCTTCCCCATCTGCTAATAACCTGTCTCTCCACATCTTGCTTTCTATGCACTGTTGCTCCCCGAATTGTCTTTTTCTTTGGGTCCTATTTTTTCTGATTAGCAAAAAAATAGAATGAGTCCAGGAGCTTTGTGATTTTTGTTTTCAAGCACACATTTTGTTTTGATAAACTGCATTGTTTTGTCTATAGAAAAGTATTAACTGCTTACATCTATTTTCTCAAAGACCGCACATGAATATTAAAAGGGATTTATTCCTACAATGGCTTCGGGCAGTTGAGTAATCCATTATAGGCTGTCATATCACACTGTGGTAATGTGAAAAGCTGGGAGTCCCTCCAATAATATTTATTAGCAATACAGGCACATTTTCACTTTATGTTTTTCCCCCCTTTCATGTGATAAGTTCACGTATAAAAATATTCATTAGTTTCTTTAAGCTGTTGCTTGATTTTAATTACGATGGTGATAATGATGATTTAAAACAATAAGAGAATTTCACGCAAGTGATACTGACCTGGTTTATTGCATTTATTTTAGTATGTACCAGAATGCTCAATTTAAGGCCCACAGGACACCTGGATGGTTCATTTTGCTGGTATTTCCCTCCCTCTCCAGGATCTTCTGTGGCCCTGCAATGGAGAAGCCCACAGGAGTGGGCTATAGGGCTGTAGAACCTACATCTGCTTTGGGCATAGGGCAGAGGGGGATAGGAGAATGGGGAAAGGCTTTTCTCCCTCCCCCCACAACTCCAAAGCTGTGCAACAGCAATGAGTGAGAGCAGAGTCCTCACATGAGGCTCTAACTTTGCCTTCTGCCTCCTGTCCCCACATATCAGCTGCTCTGCAGCCATTTTATTTGCCTTTCTCTTGACTTCTTCCACAGGAGATTTCAACCTTTTTCCTACCTCCCTCACCTGAGTCTGAGCTTTTCCTTGCTGTAATTCTTTGGTGGCAGCACCTGGTCTTCAGCTATGAGCCAGAGCTGGAGCTCAGCAGTTGTATCTGCACCTGCCAACACTGAGACACTGAAGAAACTCTGTTGTGTTATTCCAGGCTGATCCCCCAGGAAGGTGCTAACACATGGGGATGGGCTCCCTGAACTGCTTTGTTAGTTCCCTGTGGGGCCAGCTGAGTCCAGAGAGCAAAGCAGCTGTAGCGACACAGGCTTTCTTTCCACTGGGACCCAAGCCAAGACTGGTTCCTTATTTCACTGAGGCTGAGTTGCTGCCAGAGGCTAATGAATGGTGGTCAACAGTGAATTGACCTTCCTCTGAACTCATGATCCCAAGGTGAACAGCTCCGTTTATCCAGAGCCCACTACTGCCAATCAGCTCTTCTGTATTCACCTTCAATTGGATCTGACAAGGAGGGCAATCTGTGAGTGGTTTTGCTGATTTTGGATGGATGCAGCACATGGAGAAAACACTTGCCTCCATCTCTTGCTCCTTCTGATTATACACACGACCCAAGCAGAGCATGACCTGCTGACAAACACATCCTGGAGATGAAGAATATGAGAAGTCCACATCATCCTACATGACAGTCTGCTGTTACACTGGACTAGGTGTCATGACCTTGGAACCAGCCTGTGGGGAAAAAAGGTTTTCTCCAGAAAATTCTATCTTGGTTGAACTGTGCTATGAGGCTGAGACAGTGGGGTAACCCACAACAGTTTTGATGAGTGAGGAACAGTAATGGGGTTGTGTAAATGGTTCATTACTCCCGTGGGTCACACATGCCTTTGTAACACCTTCAGAGTAATTTTTACTGGGCACATGTGTGGAGAGTGGCTCAAGAATGGTGTGATGGGAGTGGAAAAGACTTCAGAGCATCACTGTTGGCCTCTGTCTTGCCCTTACTCTAACCTCCTCCTATAGTTCACCACTGTGTCTCCTGTCCCCTCAGTTGTCACTGCCTGTTATGTGGAAAAAAATGTCTCTGAGATTTTGGCAGAGCAAGTCAGCTTGTGTTTGCACATGGCCACAAGTGGGACCAACATCTGCAGGTGGAGCTGGGCTTGTGTATGGATGCAGATGGCCCATGGTGTGAGCGGGAGGATGGGAGTGTGCACTGAAACCACCGGGCTCACCTCCATGGCCCCTTTGCAATTCATTCTGCAGCCAGAGCTCCCAGGCCTACACTTGTGACATAATGTCTCCACAGCAACCAATTAGGATGATATAAAGAAACACTCTAGGATATTGCACTGCACAGAGGAGAGATGGAAAGTGGTGAACAACAGGTTGGGGCTGGGGGGAAAGAAATAGTGGTGTAGATAGTCAAAGATAACGGTAGCTAGTCATGAAGGTACAAATGACCCTACATTATATGCAAACAAATGGTATTTTCAGGATCCTTGTTTCTTACTAGCAATAATTAAGAAGAGCTCCCATTCAGTCTCCAGTTAGTTCTCCTGAGGAAACACCTTATGGTCCAAGTAACAGTGTTCAAATGTGGACATCAAACCCAAGTTTCTCTTCTCTTGATGAGCTTACAGCAAAATCTGCCTGAAGCTGGTGTATGAGATGTCTGTTTCTCCTGCCTTTAGGGAAGATTTTTTTTTTTTTTAATAAGAATGCCCTGGCTTTGGATGAGTGTCTTTGGCTCAATATTGAAGTTTGATTACCTTACACAGACCGAGTGGTGTGGAAAGTTGTTGTCTTTGTTCCTCAGTTTATCTTTGAACATTTATATATTGCTCTGTGGTTGGAATGGGGTGCTGCAATGAGGACTTTCTGTGGGGCCATTCTGAGGATGAGGGTCATGGAGTCCCTGAAAGTATCCTCAGGGGATGCAGAAGGGAAGTGGAAACTTTCCTTGGGTCCTGACTCTTCCATGTGAAGTGAAATTCTGCATTCCTTGTGCTCCTGATCTCAGCATCCTCTGTTTGCTCTTTGCTCATTGCATTGCTCTTCAGCCCCTGCCAGGTGAAGCCTCTTTACCTTGGTTTGCTGGTGGTGACTGGCAACATGCCTGCCCCTGCATCCTTGCCTGCCACAAAGTGGCTGCTGGAATCTCACTGGAATCAATATGCAACACCACATCTCCTTAGATGGCTGCAGAAGATTTCAGTCTCCTGCCCTACGTGTAAAACCTGGCACAGATTTTTTTAGGCTCCCCTCCTCCCACCAGCATGGTGCTCACTGAACTTCTCACAATTCCTGGAGTGGGCTAGAAGTTGTGTTTTCCCTTCCTGTGATAATGATGCAATCCCACCATGAACTGGCCATACCAGTTCAATTGTTCACTCAGCTTTAGTTGGCTTGATCTCAACAGTGGGGGACCTTTTCCCCAAGACTGCAAGAACACTTTGAAACCTGAGGTCAAGGACCCCTAGGCTACCATGGAGGCCAGCCTGGGCACAGTATATATCAGAAGGGCAATCTTCAAGTGAGAGAGCTCTTCCCCCAGCCAGCTGCAAAGGACTCATTAGCCAGCAGCTATTTTGGCAGTGGCACTGCAGCAGCTCTCAGTTGGAAAAGGCTGATTTGTGGCGGCTCCCTCTTCACACTGAGACTGCACTGATCAGGAATATAAATACTGCTAATCCTCTGCATTAATACCAGCAGCTTTGATCATCTTTCCCCATTATCACTCCCTTGCTGTTAATAAAAGTGATAACCATGGGGGAGAAGGGAAGGGGGACTGGACTAATCAGTTTGCAGTTAGCAGTGCTGTAAGTAAACTGACAGGTCTGGAGACCAGGGAGCTGAGGGAATCCTGGAGAGGTGGTGTTAAATAAACATTTTTGTTCATGCAGGGTGGAAAAATGAGACACCCAAGGCAACTTGCCCTTAGTGACAGTGCTCCTGGACTACAAGGAGGAGCCCAAGATTAAATTTCTAGCAGGAACATGCTACCAGGGCATGTTTCTCTTCCATCTGAAGCAGTTGGCTGGGTGGCTTCCAAGTTTATTTGAGTTGGTGGTAAAGAGGCAGGGAGGGCACTATGTTTCCAAAGAGTAAAATGGGTATTTATGGGTTTCTTCTCCTTCCATCTCCTTCAGGCTCACATATGCCCTGAGCTCTCTCATTCTATTGTGTCTAGCTATCCTATTGGAGTGTCAACTACAAAAGTCATGCCCAAGCTTTGGAGAGACTTTTCTTGGGAGAAGAGTGGAGGCAATGTATTTCCCTATGTGGATCCCTACTGACAGCTCAGGCCAACTGGGCAAAACAGATAGTGATTGATAGTATTTACTTATGATGGTTCCTGATGGCATTTTGAAGAAGAATGGGGAAGATAACTAACTTGCTCACCAGAATCTTAGCTTTTGAACAAGATAATTGAGCCTCTTGCCTTCATATTGAAAAGATAAATGTGCCTTGAGAATGGGCAATTGTGTCTGATTGTGTCTGCAGAGAGCCTGAGAATAACGGAAAGCAGGTGCATCACTTGCACATTAGTTACCAACTTCCCTGATAGGCACTTAAGTGGCCCTGTTATTAACCAGCCACTGCAGGGCTGGAAGGGCAGGGACATCCCTGACACAGAAGTGAAGAGGATCTATAGGAAATGGCACCTCATTCAGGTTTTGAGTGTCTCACTTAGAGCTGGATATTGAGCAGAACCTGGGAGAGTACCAATAACCTTTGGTTTTGGATTGACTGTAGTTGATAGCAAGGCTGAGAGAGAAATACAGGGATCCCCGGACACAGATGTGGGGGAATCATGTCAAGTGTCTGAGGCACTGGGGCAGAGTGAGCAAAGAGTGGATCAGGACAGTCCATATGAGCCCAACACCTCCTCCACATTCCTCACTCACTGGCCTCTTGTTTTCTTGGAGGGAAAGAGGGCTGTATTTGGTGTCACCTTTTCCCCTACTAATTTTCCTGGTGCATCTTCTGGCCTTTACTCCTTCAGAAATACTGAGCAAACAGCTGCCTCTGCAGAGACTGTTCTCTTCTTGTTTTGCCTTCAGCTTGCTTGCTCTGCCCCCTCCAATCCCCACCCTTCCCACTGGGTTGCTGAAGAGTGGGATGGGGCAGGTGTAGCCCTTGTGGTTTGCATTGAAACTGCTCAGGCTGAGGTCCACCAGGAGAAACACAGCTCACCTGGCCTGAAGGGAGGCCAGACAGCAGGTGTCCTCCACCCCTGCAGAATGAAGCTGTGAAAGAACGACATCCTGCAGTTAGAGGAAGCTATGCCCACATCCATCTATCAGCAAGCCTCCATGGCTGGATCAAAGCACCAGCTGGAGCCTGCCCAGTGCTCCCGTTCCTGACTGCTGCTTGCTCAGCCCCATCCACCCAGAGCCCTTCCCCACTGTATTATTTTCAGTCTCTCCTTTTTCTAGTGGCATCAAGCCCAGAGATTTCACAGGAAAGGGCAAATGGGCTGGGACTCATTTTAGTAGCAAAAGGGAGCTTGCAAGAGATTCACAAACTTCTGGATGGGGCCAGAAGGTCTCTTTTTCTGCAGCAGCTGGTTGGAGATAGCAAGAGCAAGATTTGCCTGAACCTTTGATAATTAAACTCTCAGCTGCCGAAGAGCTGGCTGCCTGGCTGCCAGATAAATGCTGTTTCCCTTGAATTAGTGTGGAGCCAAAGTGACATCCAATGGCTGGTTAGGCTCATCAAACTGGCTGTTCTCTACAGCTCTCCCAGGGGATGGAGCCCAGGCGGCCATTTGCCAATGGGAAAGGTAACTACTAATTCCAGGCACGTATCATCCTGCTGAATTTATCACATCTGCAGTTCAGGTACTTTTAGGCTTCCTGATGTCATAATACTCCTTTATACAAGAGCTTTCAGGGAAAGCTCCCAAATATGCATTAACGGAGATGTAATAAGACAGGTCCTGTATATTAAAGAGCTACTGCCAGCTCAAATTCAGTCCCAAATTTAGGGTTGAAATGAATGAACTATTATAAAGCCTGACACCATCAGAAACATTCTTGTACTACTTATTTTTTGGACAAAAGTTGGAAGAAAAATTGTGGGGGTGCTATTTCTTTTAGGGGAAAAGCAAGTGCCACCTGCAGGGCCCGCAGACAGGGCTGTAAAGTGACAATCGAAGAGCCAAGCACTGATAAACATGAGCCTAGTACTGAGCCTCATCCCCCACGCTGAGAGAAATGGAAAACGCAAACAAAGAGGTAGAAAGAGTGGAGAGCAAATTGGTTTTCAAAAACTCTTCCTTTTTCAGTCATCTCAGGTACTGCTGGATGCAGAGTCCCAGAAGTGTGGTGGTGGTTTTTAAGCAGACAAGGTACCCTGTGCTCCAGCTGCCTGTGTCAGGACAGCGAATTATTACTGCAAGGTCACTGAAGCACTTTGTTATATGCTGGGCAGGGTCCTTGCTTGCTAAGAAAGGGCAGGTTTAAGTCAGATGGACAAGGCTAAAGAGCTGCACAAAAGCTGACACTGAGAAACAGATATGGACACGAGCAGTGCAGAGGTTGTTATCCCCATAGGGTGATGGGAGGGGAACAGGGCTTTGTCTGTCCCATTGAGGAGATACCTGGAATGAATCTCCTTGCTGGGTCCTGATGCTGTGAATCCTAAGAGGCCTCTGACATTGGCAAAGCATGGTGGATGCATGGGAAGGGCAGCAAGGACTGGGAGAGCTGAGCTGTGATCTGTGAGCCCAGTGAGCCCACGGAGCCCAGCTGAGCCACAGTGAGCCCAGGGAGCAAGGAGAGGCTCCATGCTTGGCATTAAATAATGGAGGAGGCAGGGTGGGCTGTGGGGAGATGGCTCCTCTGCCATTTTTGAACATCTACTCATCAGGACTAAATGATCCGCTGGCATTGAAATAGTAAATATCAATAAATCATCTGGAAATGTGCCCGTCCCAGGCCTGATGACTGCGTGTTGGTGAGGGCTGCGCTCGGGACTGGCTGCACTGGCAGCTCCCACTGCTCAATCCCCCCTGCCACACACACACACACAGCGTGAAGGCTGCACATGAACAGATCGTGAAGGCTACTTGCACTGGCATTTTCTTTGAGAAAGCATAGAGAAAGGCCCTCAGTCCAGGAAATTCAGCACTAAAACATCTGTTTTTTAGCACAAATCCCAAGCACCTTGGTGCTGGGAACACATATTTGTCTGCAAAATCAAAACCTTTCAAAACCATGTGTCATTGACTGGTCAGCCTGATTTGCTCAGCTTTCTTTTGTGAAGGCCAGGCTGGAGGTAAGAGTTTTGATTTCCTTTTTGAGCTGGGGAAGAGTTTCTTTCCCAGCAGTAGTCTGCTTGGCCACCTGTACAAAGCCTTGCAGCTCACAGCTATGCCATGAGAGATGATTACACGTTGGCTGACCTGCCTTGACATTTAGTTGTTTAGTAGAGCCAGATCTTTGTTTACTGTAGAGAGAGCTTGTTTGTCTGACCCTATCAGGGATTGGAAGGGCAACTAATATTGACTAATGTCAAGTGGCTCTGCTGTACAAAAATGGGGTCTCCTGAGACCCCCCACCATTAGCAGTACTCACAACTGGGGCCAGCAAAGTTACAGGTTTTCATTAACAAGAGTGTTTTTCTTAGTGAAGGACTTTGATAGAGATCCAAACTGAAGTGCAGAAGGTAGCAGGGCTCTTAGAAGAGAAAAACTGGCAGCAGCTGGTATTCAACATACACCAAGAGCTTAAAATGGCCATTCCTTGATTCTTGTATCTCATTTATTTTGGGCAGCTGTTGTGGGTACCAGAAGCATTGCAAATCAAGGGTATGACTGGCAGCTGTAGCACAATAGTTGCCATGTGCAGCATGAAAAATAACCTGCTCATTGGATAACCAACTTCCTAAAAGAGCAGAAGCCCACTCTGTGGCCAGGAGAACCATGCTGAGCAAGTGGCATATGAAGACCAGCATCAGGCCCTGTTTTTGTTTAGCTAACTAATTTTAAGTTCACAGCTGGGGATTCTTATTATAGCAGAAATCATTCCACATCTCTGTCACATCTCTGTGTGGTCGGATGATGATCTGGTGTGTGGGATTTTATGTTTAGACCTCAGCATCACTGTCTTTCCTGGAGAGATTAATTTCCTCCTGGTAAAAGTGGCATAGCTCCACGGAAATGCAAATGTTCCAAGGGGTGTGCTGATTTACTTCAGGCAAGTTGCTGGTTCAGTTTTCTATTTTATGCTCTGGAGTATTTTTACTTTGTATCTCTGCTGTAGCCTCCAAACAAATCCAGTTTTAAACACCTCACAGCAGAGCTCTCCTAGTTACGTCCCTCGATTGAAATCACAACTGCTGATGATGCTACAGGGTTTTCCCATCATAGGTGATTTTGAGAGTAACTCCCCAAGAACATGCTGTGCAGTTGTGGGAAATCTTAGCTACCCGTTTTGGCTTTTATCAGTCCTTTTTCAAGTATATGATGGCTTTATTTCTCCAGGAGAGAAAGACACCCATCTGATTTGTCTGGAAAAGCATTCAGCCAAGATAAAACACAAAAAAATACCCAGAAAAGTCTGACCTTCTCCTGGCCAGTTCCTTTCAGTTCCCTTGGTAACCATCACCTTGACGTTGTGGTATTCAAAGACAACTTCTTAACTTTTCAGAGAGTATAACAAGCAGCTGTTCAGGCAGGGTCAGCAGGAACTGGGAAATGTGTTTCCTCTGCTCCCTGGAAGGAGGCAAGGTGTCAGGCAGGGAGGTGACTGGTAAGGGGCAGGCTGCTATTCCTTCCTCAGGGACTGTGAGCTGGTTTTGGGGAGGTATGAGAACGGCTAAGGTGTTTTCTGTTTTCCCTCTCAATTCCCCTCTTGCAGACCTGGCTTGGAGGATGAAATCTGGTTTGGGTCAGCTCCCTGGCATCTCTCAGTTGGGCACTCTGGGGAAAGTTTTATCCTTTGAGTGAAGTGATGTTCTCTACCCCTGCAGTGGCTTCTTGCTGGGGCTCATTTCTGCGTGGTGGTCACTCTCCAACCCAGGGCAGCACACAGACACTTCTGCCTGCAGTGGGGATTGGGGTGGGCTCCCAGGCCTGGCACTGTGGGAGAAGTGGTGCCATTCATTGGGAAGCTTGGCCTTTGAAATCTGGCACTGCTCCTTGAACCATTTTGGATCAGTTTCTTCCCAGATGTTGCTGTGCACCAAAGCATTGCAGCACAATCCTGCACTCACTCAGCACCTCCAGGAAAACCTCCCAGGAGAATAGTAATTTTCGTGTGCGATTGCTTTGTTGTTTCAGTCTGGGAATACAACTCCCTTCACTTCCTTGCCTCAGGAGAGACCAGAAGTCTGGCCAGCATTGCTGAGTTTGCCAGTTCACAGAGAGGTCCTGTTGCATCCAGAGGGTGTCCGACCCAGTCAGTATGCAGAATGGGTATCTTCCAACTGCTTCAAGTGAGGGGTACAGTGGAAACATCTTGTCTGGATAACAGTCAGGGATCCTCCATTTGGCATTGGAATATACAGGCAGCAGCCCATGGTTGCCAGTTCCTCCTGCCTTGTGTCCTCCATGCATATTTAAAGCACACATCTGCACAAACCTCTACCCTTGTCACTGCAGATATACAATACATATAAAATGTAGTCTTGTATTTATTCACAGGTACATGCTCATTTATCAAAGAGGCAATCTCTGTTGGCATCAAAATAATAAAGGGTTTCTCAAAGCAGTACTGCCAGGAGCCCTTTTTTCCACAGGGAATGTAATGCTACCATGAATATGACAACAAGTCAACATGGGATAATGCTGCATCAGAGGGCAATAATTCTGGGGACACAAAAGGTGTTGTAAGTGCAGGTTAAGGGACATGGAAAACAGTGCAAGTGCAGTGACTTTCACTTCTCCCTTGGGGGAGTTACATATCAGTCATCCTCTCTGTTTTGTACATGACCAAAGGCAGGTAGGGCATGGAGGAGTTAAGTAACATTTCCCCTGCCTAGCAACAGCTATGGATAACCAAGGGAAATCAAACCTGTGTTTGAACTGCTCCCATGTGCTGGGCTCCATTCTTTGTACCAGCTTAGCACCTTTGGGAGCTGGTCTGGTCAGAGGAACCAGCCAAACATGATCAAGCTTCAAACTGAAAGCTGTGTGATGAGGTTGCTTGTACATGTAAGTTTGTGCTGAATTAATTTTTGGTGTCTTTTGGGTCCCATTGGTTTCTTTGGCTGAGGGACTGTGAACATTCTTAGGGCTGAGGAGGATGGTAAACCAGTGCTGTGGTTGGTATTCCTCAAAAACTCCTCACACAAGGAGTCAGTGTGCTCATGTGCACCAGCTGAGTGTGAACTGCTTGATGCCAACTCCTGCATTTAAAGGAGGCCTCAGATTCCTGCTCAGCTACACAGAGACCCTTTTTCTGTTCTCCAGCCATTTTAATGCTGTGGATGATTTATGGTTTCATGAAGAAAAACACACAGAATGCCTGCATTCCCATGTCTATGAGGAGGTCTGCTTCCCATTTGTCTCTTGAATTCACCACTTGGGAGTCTGCTTGGATGATTATCTCTTGACAATGAGGTATTGGCTGTGGTCTGGAATTGCTTCCCTGTATTTATGCTGTGGTCATAACCATAAGGTTTTTCACAATTTCTTTTTGATTCCTCAATATTTAGCCAAGTGTTAGGTCTTAGTGAAAATTCTTAGAGACCTTGATACTTCACAAACATGAATGAGAATGACTATTTGTATTATTTGGGTTTGTAAGGATGTGCAATGCCTTGCTTGTCCTTCCCCAAAGTTACTCTTTGAGACATGAAAATCCTTTTTTCCATCCCCAGCTATGTTTATACTGCCTTGTTGAAGCAAAACTGTTTCTCTTAAGTGTTTGGTGGCCTTTAATGCTGGAGGATGTGAGAATCTCAGTCACTGGGGTATTCATCCTGACAGTGCCTTTGTGAGGTGGTACAATGCTATTATTTCCCCCTATTAACAGAGGGAGAACAACACACCAATGGTTTCATGAGGCACTTGGGACAGTGCAGATTTAACCTGGTTACCTGTAGGTAACTGTGTTTTGCTGGCTGGATGCCTGCAAGGCATCTTACTTTCCTGAGTATAACTGGTTCTATGATACAAGAAAGTGTTTTGGTGATGGTTCCTGTGGTATCCTCCCATGGACGTGGTATGAATTATGAACTTCAGCTGACAGAAGACCATTTTAAAGCTGCTCTCAGCTGGCAAAGCTTAGAAAAGCCTTCATATGGACTAGCCCACTCACTGTGGGCAAACCCTAGAGATGGAAGGAGTTTTTTCCCTTTCCCCAACATGGTGAGGAGTGCATCACATCCTGGCAGAACAGCAACATCCCAGTGCCAGCCAACCTCTGCAGAGCAAATGGCATGTGGTGTCAGGGAGTGCTTTCAAACAGCTGGCTGGCAGAAGAGAATTCATCCAGATGAGTCTGAAAATTTATATGCACAGCTGATATTGCTGGAAAGCAGAATTGGCATGGGAATAGCTCACAAAGTGGCAATGCAGGGGAATCTTCAACTAAGGCTTTTATCTATCAAACAATTCAATCAGCTTGGGTGCAGCATGAAAGGATGGCATGCACTGAAGCAGGGAGGGCAAAGGGGACTTCTTTTGCCTCTATTTATATACCTGAGAAGCTGCACTGGCAATGAATAATTGCAATTAATAATCATAACATCAAAATCAGAAAGGGCAAAAAAAGAGCAGCTCCCTCCCTCCCCCTCTCTGGTGCTGGTGTTTGAGATGTCACTCGGATATGAAGTTGAGTCTGCTTCCAATGGAAGGAGGCTGGCAGTCAGTGTATCTTTATCACAATCTCTTTCATGCTCTGATGAGCTCTCTACCCTGTGCAGGAGCAGGAGCAGCAGCAGCAGCACAGACAGAGATGCCAGCTTGTCTCTGAGCAAACAGAAAGATGTGGGCTGAAGCCTCAGCTAATTCAAAGAAGACCCCTTGTGTGTTTTTCCAAAGTTGGCTGCTGGCTATTTTTTATTCCCCCCTGCTTTGTGCTAAGGCATGTGATGGCCTGTGCCTTTCTCCAGATAAAAGGTCATTGATTTTTCATGTGGAAGAATTATCAGCTTCATCATCTTCTGCAGATTATAATGAACAGTATCCTTTTTCTGCTTCCTGCAATCTCAGCACTGGTGTCTGAGCTTGGAAGGGAAGCTTGAAAGCACAGTTTGTCTTTTACACTGGGGAAACAGTGTCATGCTCTGATGGGGTGTTGCAGGGAGGTCTCTGGTCTGGTATAGAAGTCAGAAATCTGTTGTGTTGATATGCTGACCCTCTCTAAGTCTGCTTTTCTGGGCCAAGGGAATGGCCACTCAACCCAGCATGTTTAAACCATTTCCCTTTTAATTTTTGGGCATCTCTGGGCAGAAAGTCTGGACCCATCCCTTGTTGAACCACACTTACAGGGGAGCTTTGAACCTTGTGATCACCAGCTCAGTACATCCTCATTGCACCATTGGGAGATGCCCCTCCTTGGCAGAAGAGACCTGGAGGAGGGTACAAGCTGTGGTGTCCAATCTGTGCTCTGAGACTTGCAGTGAGGATGGTGAGGGAAAAGCCTCCCTCCAGCACAGCAGTGGCTTCAAACGGAAGGATTACTGAGACAGTTTGGTGGCAAAGGAAATCCAGCCATGAAGAGAAATCACATCCCACAAGAACGAGACTGGACCTGTCCCTCTTCCCTTAACAAAGCTTTTCAGAATTTTACTCCATTTCATCAGTTTGAAATTTCTGCTCTGGTTTTGGAGAAACTGGAATCAAAGGCCATGACTTCAGATGATGCATCATACACTGGGTCCTCAGTGGAGAAACACTCACTTGTGAACCCAGTGCTGAACTGAGAGCTGGGATGGAGGTATACAACTCCAAGTCCTTTTTTTTTTTATCTGAAAACCCCTGCCCCCTCTTTCTGTTTGTCCACATCAGTGATTAGTCAACAACATGAGGAGAGATTAATTAGAAACTTCTCTAATGACCTCTATATCTTTCATCCTTTCAGATTTGTCCCTGAATCTCTCCTGAAGACCCCCCATCCCTGATGTTGAGCACGATGTGATCAGTGCACAGAGCAGCTCTCTGAGCAGATTTAATTTTGGCTGAGACAGGATACATAAAGGAAGGGAGGCAGGGCAATAGGGGAGCAATACCAAAGGAGAATTAGTTGACAAGGAGAAGCATGTGAAAGAAAACAAGGAAGCACTTGGGACTTTGGATGAAAAGTAGTTCATCCCTTCTCAGCCCATTAATAAGTTAATAACTTATCAGAGATTAACTTAGCACCTTGAGGCACAGAAGACATTGCCTTGTTCTCACATTAGCTTGGCTCTATTGTAATTCCTTTATCTTACCTTTTTTCCCCCTCAGCTATTGCATACTCACCTGGGGCCACACTAATATAACAGCATAAGATTCAATTACAAAAGACTACAATAGGAGTGCAAAATTCTCTTCCTGACATGCTGAATCAGTGCTCATAAGCATTAATTATTGAGTGGCTAGCAGATTTTTTTTTTTAAGTTGAAGTGGAAAAAAGAATAATCCTTATGGTATCTCCTGTGCACAGAGCAGCAATTCACCCACTGGGATGTCCACAGCTTTGCCAGCTCTTGGGGCAAGGCATAAGCAGGAGGGACACAGATGGGACTGGAGGAGCCAGGAAAAGATGAGGTGTTGAGAAGGAAAGGAGGGGAAAAGAGAAAAGAGTGCCAAGCTGGCACAGTCCCCTCCTGAGGAAGGAGAGCCCTAGGGACGTTTGGCGCTTTTTATTTCCCTTGGTCTGAGCACAAGGCTTTTTATGACAAAGGAGAGGAGGGAGCCCATGTTGGGGGAAAGATAAAGGTCTGGCCACCGGGTCTCTGCTCTGCCAGGATGGGGAATATTCTTATCAGCCCATTTGATGTCTTCCTCAGAGTCTCAGCATTGTGTCCAGCACTCAAAGATCCCTGTCTCTATCGCTAGAGCCGTCACTAGCTTCAGCTTATCTCTTTGTTACAGGAGCCTCCATCTCTAGAGCACATTTTACATGGTATCAACACAGAGAAGTGTTCTTTCACTGCCAGCTTCAGAGAAGCTCGGGTTTGTGGGGGACATGGAGATTCAGCTCTTCTTCCTTATCTGGCAAGGTGCTTTCAGATTGGGACTTTGAGGCAGAGCAATGGGAGATGTTTATGCTGCTGCTCTTGATTTTGTGAACCAGGAGATGATGCCAGGATTCAGATAGGTTAAAGCCCCTTCTTTTGTCCACACAAAGTTATGGAGAGTAACATCTACCAATATGTCCTCATTTTCAGTTACACATGGGTTAGATACCCTAGAGCAAATGGAGTATTTTTGCTGCACATACAAAATATTTGCTTCCAGGTTTCTTGGAGCAAATATAAAGAAAAAGCAGAGCGCAGGGCATGGGTTTGCTCAGGATATCCCAGCAGAGAGAAAGGGTTGTCCAGTTATTTCAGCTGGAGCTACTCTAGGCTCACAGATGCCACTACAGAGTTACGTTACGATGACAAACACCAGATGCAATTCCCTCATCCCTCTGTCATGACTCTCCTTTTCTATATTTAAACGTACATATTCTGTGGGGATGAATACTTGGCTTCGGAAAATGTGCAAAATTCTGCTGCCCCACAGGGTTTTAGTCTTGTGTTCAGATGCACCGTGACAAAATAAACACTGTGTGCGCGAGAGGGAGTGAAGAGGATGACATCAGGATTACAAGCAGTGTCAAAGGAGACAGACTTGCCTTTCACAGGCGATATTTGCATGTGTAACACAGGCTCCAAAGACTTCTATCGCCTCCCTCCTTTGCCAGCGTTGTGTGTTATGCATTAAACATATGGCTCCACTTAAACCAGGGGCCAGGCTCCCTGCGTGGGGCGAGCGTTTGCTGCGGTCGCCCCTCGTCCTCTGCGGATGGGAAGTTTGGCAGGGACAGTGAGTAGGAAGGGCGGATGGAATTCGATTAGTCAGCGATGGCAGCGGAGCGCGCAATCCGATCCTCCCCGGGAATGGCACACCCTGCGCTCACTGGAGAGGGAAGCAGAGGCAGGAGCAGCCGATCTGACAGACCTAGGGCCGACACCGTCACCCATTCTGGGCTTTATCCAAAGACAACAAAACAGACGTTTAATCAGGAATCAGAGATCTTAGAGGCCAAATGTCAGGCTGAAGCTGCTTTTTCATGGGCAGAATACCTTTAATTGGATGAAAACGTGAAATTGCATGTTATATGCTTGTGCTCACATCCAGAGGGATGTGATTTAGGATCATGTAATCAAATGGACGGTGTGTTGGTGAAAGATGGCATGACATGCCTACTCTCCATTCACACAGCAGCAGAGGCAGTGCAAATGGACCTTCACCCTCCACCCTGGCAGATATCAACCCACACTGATGAGCTTGCTAAAAATTAATGATCTCATCTTTTCCTGTGATCTCTGCTGATGCAGATACAGTGCAATGTCTTCTGGGTTTTAAAATATTTTATTATTTTATTTTATTTTATTTTATTTATTTTTTATTTTTATTTTATTTTATTTTATTTTATTTTATTTTATTTTATTTTATTTTATTTTATTTTATTTTATTTTATCTATAAGCTTATGTTATATAGGACCTAGCAGGTGATGGCTATTTCTCTTTGCACCTTGGGAGATGAACTAGATTTTGTCTGATGACTAAAAATGAAAGGCTCTACATCTCATTTCTTATTCCCTGAGGCATTGATTTTGGTATTCTATAAAGTTACGGATTTGAGTGGAGATTGGTCTGATGTCTTTACCCATTCCCCCAGCAGCAGACTCAGAGAAAACTGCAAGGTGTGACCATTAGTGCAACAAATCAAAAATGCCTCTGTAAGCAAGTCACTGGAAGTACAAATGGCTCCCACCTCTCCCTTCCTCCTCCTTTTCTTCCTCTCCTCCCAGTTCCGGTCTCTCTCCCCTGAAAGAAGTTGCAAGGCTTTGTGTTTAATTAAGACATATTGTCTAACCAATTGGGAAGCAGGAAATAGCAGGAGATGTTTTACAAATAGGAACAATTCTTGTTCATTATCCCTTAATTGAGGCAACAAAAAGGTGCTGGAAAACATCCATCAGACTCACATTCATGTACATCATCAGAGAGGATTGGATTTAGGAACTCACAAAAGCGACGTCAAATGTTCCAATCAAGAGTTATACAGGCAACAGGGAAACAAAGAATTGGAGACACAAATATATCAGAATTAGCCCAATTGCAGATTATATGCTTCTGGAAAACACACTCCCTGGCTCTCTTCCAGGATTTTCTTATTTCACACTCCTGTCATTTCTAGCTGTGGTATGGAAGTCAATGTTCCTTGTCCCTCCTCTGCTGGCCTTCCTCACAGGAGAAGGAGTCATTCTGGAGGGTGTGAGGGATGTCTGTTGTGAAGATACCACAGGCTGTCACCCAGCTTGGACTCGGGGCACTCTGAGAATGACACTTGGTACAAGTTCTCCATCCTTGTTCCTTCACATTTTGAAGTTTGCCTGCTCTGCTAAGCCACTGTTCTTGAGCAGAAGAGATAAATAACACAGGAGATATAATAACAACCCTCCTGCTGAGGGAAATACTTTGAGCCTGGAAGGCCAGGAAATCCTGTTACCCGTTTAAGTGCACATTCTAAATCTTGCTTGGCCTGCTTCTGAGCTCATTTACACTTGAACACCATGGACCTGCAGACCCAGCCTTTATTCCCACAAGTCTGTTAGACTTGAATTCTCTGTCTTGTCATTTTTAAAAGGTGCTTTGAGTTTTAAATAAGGGACAAAATATGCCAAGGACCCTCAAGATACCTACTGAAATGTAAGCTCACCTCAATGCTTCCTGGAAAGAAAGCCATCACCAGGAAAAATGGCATTGGACCGTAGTAATAGACCCAAACATGACAGGATATTGTTAAAAATGGTCCTGATCAGTACCTACAGCTGTTGAGCCAATTATTCTCACTGTCTTCCCATAGATACTTATGTGGTCTCCAGGGTACCTGAGCATTTCACAATCTTTAATATAGTTTTCTTCACATGCTTCTGAGACACATGTCTCCACCATCACCTCCTCCTCTCCTTCATCCACCCTGAGATGACTGAGGGACGTGGTGGTTGGCAGCCCATTACAATCCTGTGCACTGTAGAATTTTCTCTGGAATAGCATTCAGGTCACCAACTTCACCCCAGCTTAGACAAGGAATTTAAGATCTCACCATTGATGGAAGGAGACAGGAAGCACCAGAGGTCAATTACACTCATGTGAAGGTGGGGATCCTCAAGTGGGCTAAATTCTGATGTGTTTATGGGGGGTGAGCCCAGAGATAAGCATCCCATGCTATGGAACCACTATGATGCAATGGGAGCATGGCCTTATGCTTTATGACACCATGTGTGGTGGTAAAACATTCCTCCAGCAACCTGGGGATGACTGGGAAGAACCTGAACCCAAACCTGAAGATATCCTTGAGAGATACTCTTGAGCTTCAAAGCTGAAGAAGAAAGTCTGTCAGTGCACTGCTCAGCTCTAAAGGAGACTATACAGTATCCTTGGGAGGTTTTCCTCCTTGGGAGGATGGAGCAGGAGCCTGCCTATGTGCCCTGTTTCAGATGGGAGCTCTGTGGATTGGCTGCATCTTTGCATTCAGTGAGAAATTCTCCCACATTTTCCCTTGCAAATCCTCCAGCAGATGCAATTCCTGTGTCGTTCTCCCCTGTCATCCCCACAAGCCCTCTGTGCCTTGTTTGGAAATCCCCACTTCAGACCATGGAAAGTGTTTGCATTGTAACTGGCATTTGTTGATTTTCTTTAGGTGGCTCAGGGCTGCAGGCATTCCTCATTACTTTTTTATTAGCCAATTTGAATACTCATTTAGCCTCACTAAGCGTGCGATGGTTTTTAATTCTTCCTTCAGAGGCATCTGTGTAGAGCCTGTTCTCGTCCTCAGTAATAACAAAGGATCCCACCAATGGAACTGAGGTGAGAGATGATAACTCATCAAACAAGACCCATCAATCTGGGCTCGTTTCATGCAGGTGACAAGGCTAAGGACTCTTTTTGTTTTGCCCTTTGCTTTCCCATGCAGTGGAAATCACAGCAGTGCAAGATGTGGCAGGCTGACACAGTATGTTACACTGGACAAACAAGTCTCCAAAATACCTTGCAAAATTAAATCATTAAAGTGGCAAGACCATAAACAATATAAATTATGGAAATGGTAGTGTGGTAATGAGTAATAATTTAAGTCATCCGGTTATAAGGCTAATAAGAGCCAGAAAAAAACTACTATAACCATTACATATTTTAAAAACTGACCAGCAGAGAAATATTATGTTTTGACATCCAGTTCCTGTGCACTGCTTTGGACTTGCTTTTCAGGTATGTTGCATATCCAGACCTGGATAACACAGACAGTATTTTTTTTTAAACTCAGATCAGGTAAGTAGAAAGGGAATAGATGGTGGGAGGAGAATTGGTCCTGTTATTTCTCAGGTTGCAAAGCCAAACAAAAAACCATGTCCCAGGGATAGGTAGTCATTATGCAATACAACCATCTTTGGAGGTAGAGGGTTAGCTGGGATTCTTCATTCCCCCTGGAAGGCTCTGGAGCCATTGCTGGGGCAGCTAAGGAGGGAGCATAAGCACCATGGCTGTCTGAACCCCGTTGCTGTGGACGGATACAAACCTTTGGTCTCTCTGCCTATTAGTCCAGCAGTTTGCTCAAGCGCTAAATCCAGTTCCACACAAAAAAGGTACATTCTGCTGCTTTTTCAAGTGTCTTGGATTCTATTGTGTACAAATTTCCAAATGAACTGCTTGAGTGTTGACTAATGCTGCAGCCTGCAGTCAAGGTAAGAGCCCATTTATTTATAGGCTCTTCAAGGACAAGAAGAAGCTGTATTTGTACAATCCTCCAGCACACAGCCTAACAAACAGTTACCTGCCTCAGCCACGTTTCAGGAGGACGATATATGAGACCCTCAAGGAAAATACACAGCTCAGCCATCGTCTGCTGGCAGGAAGGTCATGCGATGCCACCGGCTTCTGACGATGGCAGAACTGCAAACGTATAAAGAAGGATTTTTTTTCCCTGCACCATCAGTTTGATGGGATGTGTGTCCAGGAGGTTACTCAGGACATCTAGCTGGAACTGGCTTGGGAGCAGACGGTCCTGGCTGCTGTGTGCGCACGGCACCCACTCGTTTAAATGAGGCTGTGTGTTTGCAATCGATGGGACTGTCTGATCCCTGGATGCTGGGGAGCTCTCTTTTTCTATTTCCTGCTGATATTTACTTCAAAGGTGCATGACCACACAGATCACTTTAATAACAAGAGCCCAAAAGAAGAATTAATAAAACTCTGAGTGTGTTTTATCCTGAGATCTCACAGTACTTGACAAAGGAAAGGCATCATCAGTTCTTTTTATATGGGGGCAGAAAGAGGTGAAATGATTTATTTATCCACATTCATGCAGTGAATTGGTGGTAAAGCAGTGAGCTGGACCTCTCCAGCTGTGCTTTGAGGCTTCCTATAATGTCCATCGGAACAGTCCTAAAGCATTTATCCTTCATGAGTGCATCTTACCCCTGCCGCTTTGTGCAGAAATTAGCCCTGTGAAGAAAAGTTCAGCTTTGCAATGGCCTGGGCTAGAGCAGGCAAACAGCAGAGCTCTGTTGTCTTAAAGCACATAGATTAAACTCATGGTCAAAAAGTAGAAAAGATACACAGAAAGGGCACTCGTGAAATGGACACAGGGAAGCATGAGATATCTGGTGGATCTGTGATGGAAAGGCACTTATTCAAATTCACTGCTGCAGTGTTTAGAGGAGGTTGCATTGGCTTGCTGAATGGATATGCCCTTGGTGACAGTCAGAGGCAAGGGCTTCTACTCAGCTGGAGAGGCAGCTGGGTGCTCTCCTAGCCCCAAGGTCCTTGGAAGCTTCAAGCAGACACGAGCAAAGAGCCTTTCTGCCATGTCTGTGTATTTTTCTGCATTCACAACACACAGTGTCGCTGTCATTAAGGCTACAGGAAAACAGCACATCAGGGCACATCTAGAGGACAGAGATTGTTGACCACTTGTGCTGAACAGAGCAAAGGTCTGTAATGAAGCCCGGTGGGACATGGTCCATCTGGCCTCTCAGCATGTTCATCAAACCCTTGCTCTTCAGGACAGCACTGAAGGCTGGCTGGGGCTTTGCCCAAGCAGCAGCCTTTGGGAGAGAGTGATCCTGAGGGATGTCTGCCTGCACTGCCCTTTGGCTGCAGTGAACTGTGCATGTTTTGGGGGATGGGAGCTCTGAGAGGGCCACAGGGAGACAGGGAAAGATCAGAACTTCCCGCTTTGTGTTATCTGGTGGGGATGCACAAGCATAGGGACACCAACTTTGCAGGTGCCCAGCAGACATTGGGAACCTGGGGTATTTGCCTGGAATATTTATTCACTGCCAAACATTTAATTATGCAGGGAAACATACCACTTAGGCAGACATGTCTTGGCTTCATTAAAAAAGCTGCAGAAATCATTGTGCTCTCCCCCTGGGCTCTGTGAAGGAAAATCCTGCTGATGGAGTCAATTGAATCTGGAGGGGCCACAGAGCTGTTGAGCCCCAGGTTAGCAGAGGATTTTGAGGCAGACATGCCTGTGCCTGGGCCTTAGAGCATCAGTGTAACCAAGCTCCCAGGCAGTTTTAACAGGTGCCGTGAGCTGATTACAGAATGTTCTCAAAGCAGCCCAGGGCCTTTGCTCCACGTGCCCACAAATTTCATTCCTGCAGATGAGACAGCAATGAATTTGCCATTCATTAACAGCAAATAATATCTCTCAATCCGTCTTGGGTAAACGTCATTGTGGAATTGCTCTTTCACTTTCATTTTACAGGGTTCCCTGTGATAAATTCAGCTTGTAAAGGGTGATTAAGACACTTCATTATGTTTTAATGTGTCTTTAGGCCTATGTCTAACAGTAATGCTCATTCTGGATCTCTCTGGAATTAGAGGCTGTTGCAGCCCAGAAAAGCCTGCACGTGGGGTATGACTCTGGCTGGGCACCATACCAGTGGCCCCTGCCTAATGGTGGGGAACTTCAGGAATCCCAAAATGTGTCTCCACTGCTGGAGACAGTCCAGGTAGTACATCAGCCAGCTGTGGGTCTCACAGGAGATCAGGTTGGTCATTTTTTCCCCTTACCACTCAGTTTGTCCACCTTGGAGCACAGGTTTGCAGGCAACAGTAAGGTCCCAATCAGCTCTGGCTGCCGAAACTTGAGTTTACCACCAGATTTGGATCTTCTCTTTGACTAGCAGTTCCTCAGAGCCTTGCATGGTGAAGCTAGTTCAGTAAAGTGCGAGGGGTTATATGTATTTGCATCCCAAATTGCAACCCAGAAGCCCTCCATCCCACACTGATAAACCCTGAAGGTGGCTGATTCCTATTTTGTGCCTTACACAGCTGAAAACTTTATCCAGTGGCACGTAGGCACAGAAGCACCCTGGTTTGGGAAGGCAGGCAATTATTTCCTGCCTGAAGGGAGAAAGTTCATACTGTGCTGTGCTTTGTGTTTTCTACAGAGCAGAGCAGCTCTGATTGCTCCCAGGCTTCCTCAGCTGTTTGTCAGTCACCAACTTTCTTCATGGACTATGTAAGGAGCCCAAGCACCTCATTAAGATGTTTTCAATTGCTCTCTGCAGCCACGTGCATAGCAATGCATTGTGTAAAACCTAAATTAGGCAGTGTGAAAGACTCACAGGAAGATGGCCATGTTTTAAGCATTCTATCTATATGAGAGGGAACATGGTCTGATCCCAGAAAAAACTTCTGCCCCATCACCTCGTGTGCTTTCCCCTTTCACTACCACCCAGTGCCTGTTTTGTGTGACTGGGCTTTGGGCTGTCACAAGGTAATGGAAGTTATTTTCACTCTTCTTGTTCTCTCACTTAACACTTTTATTACATACTTAAACTATTCTAGTTTCAGGCTCTTCTCTTTTAGAAATCTGAACATCTATTGATAAAACTTTTTACATGTTCTGAGAAATTTGATATGTTCATTTTTTTTCATTTTCTGTTACTTTTTGTGGGCACTTTATGAGGACCAAACATGTTACTGTAGATAACAGCACTGGGAATTAAGTGCTTAGCTGGGAAACCTCTCCCATCACTTCTCATATAGATTTAGTTTGGGGCAGGATGGTAATCTTTAACACAGGCAGACAAGATCTTTCTTCCTGGCTTTTAGGTGAGTGTTAGAGCCTTAGGTCCTAAATCAGCCATGACATTCAGACTGGTGAGGGCTGGTAGGCTGTATCCTGTGAAAAGGTTAGTGTTAGGCTAATTCCTTCAGGCAGTTTGAGGTATCTGTGGCAGCCTTCCTCCCTCCCTCCCTGTGTTGAATTGCTGCATGGTGTTGCCACATACTGTTAAAGAGCAGCATACTGGAAATGCAGCAGTGGACTCATTTCAGAGGCAGGCCACACCATGGGATATGTAAAGCTCCCCAGCTTCCTTCAGGATGAAGAGCTGCTCAGTGGCCTGTGTGTTAGTTCCTGGGACATGTAGTTTTATGGTCTCTGAGAAGAGCAGGGCAGTTGGTGCAGTCCCAGGGAGTGCCCTTCTGGTCTAGTTACAGTCTGTTAGCATCAAATGCTCTCATTCATTTGTCGGAGGGTGATAAACAACCTGGGAAATGCCTGCCTCAGTCAGGTCACATCCTTGCTCTTTTATGAATGTGAGATCTTTAAAAGCATATCTGCTAATGTCATGATGGACCCAGAGGAAATCCCAGCTTGGTCAGCTTGGCGCTAGGTTTCCTGAAAAGCAGCTGGGTGCAAAAGATGCTCAGGTGGCTTTTTTACAGGACTATTTCTACAGATAATAAGTAGAACAGCCTTCTCCACTAAAAAAATATAATCTGCACCATCTGGGACAAAGCTCTGCTCTTTAGACACGGGTGTAATGCATTCATGATTGCAGCAATGGATTTTTTGCCATATTTTTGTCACTGGCACAGCTGAGACTACGGATCAAGCAAAGAACCACTGTTCTTGCCACGTTGTCAGTTATCTCTGGGGTGGGAAGGAGAGGGTCACTGCTGCAACAAAATGGGCAGAAATTTGCCTTATTCAGGAGAATGAGGTGCTTCGTGCCCTGAGAGCCCCTGTCTGTGTGGCTCTCCAGCAATGGTACTCAGGCTCTCTGGTCTTCCAGGGAACCAGACTCCCTCCTAAAGACCCTCTGACAAAAGGGAAACCTCAGTCCCCTTGCTGGCCTAGACCTTGCATTTAAGGCACTGCATGCTCCTGAATAAGGATGTATTCACTCTGTCTCCTACCTTATTTCCCCTTCTTTCCCATGAAAAAAAAAAACGAGCACATGCAACTCCCAAGAGCTATGCTCCCCAAGGCTGGCTGGAAGCTTTGGGAGCCACACACGTGGCTTTTCAATGAAAGAAATCGCTCTGTGGTGCTGCAGTCTTGCAGGAATTTTCAGCTGGGCTCCCCAAGAGGAGCCAGAAGTCCCCGGCACTCTGGGCTCGGGTGCTGAGCACAGCGTTCCCCTGTGACACCGGCAGGGCTCTGAGCAGGGGCATGGCAAGGCACTTGTGTGGTCACATCCCCACGGGGACACCCTGTGTGTCCCACCTGGGTGGGCACACCCTGCCACCAGCACAGTGACCTTGGAGAGGGCTCGTCCCGAGATTCCCATGCAGCTGGTGTTTTGCATTGCGAGCCATATGGCCGACACCATAAACACTGGCTCTAATTGTAGCGCTCAACCTGCCAAAGTCCAAAACAGGGAGAGTAATGGGGACAGAAGCTGGGGGTGGGGGGAAATCAAACATTTGCCTAAAATAGACTCAGTAACAAGGAAAAGGCAAGGGGGAAAATGAAAAAAAAAAAAAAAAAAAAGAAGAAAGAAAAAGAAGAAGAAGAAGAGGAAAAAGAAGTCCTAAAAGGCAGAGGGCTTCATTACTTCAGTAAAAATTGCCTTCTCTGACTTTAGGCACCTGACTCAGCATTTTCCAAGTCGATATTTTACAGTAATAAAAGGGAGAGAGCACCAGGTGTGTGGGAAATTGTGTCTAAAAAGGCAGGGACATTCCTTCTAATGAAGGACTGTAGAGAATATGTTCCTAATCAAACTGCTAATAATAACCTTGTTGCTATAATTTGCCCTTTTTTTTTCTGTAAAGTGGGGTTGTGTGTGACAGAGATTTAGGCACTTTGGAGAGGGACTAGGCAATGCTTTCAGTTTGCTGGTTTTATTATTAGCATAATATGAAGGAAAAGCTGGTCCTGATCCTCCTTGCCTTGGTGTTTTGTCAGTCTATTCCCAGCAAAGCTGACGCAAAGTAACTACTAGGACAAAATGGAGATGCTTTTTATCTGTTCTGTAAAGATTTCAATGGACAAGACTGAATGCAAAGCATTGCTATGCATGGGTTATTTGGTCTCTTTCCCAAGGGGGAGAGGCACAAGAACAGCCACTCTGATCAAACTCATATCATAAGGATACCTCTCTTCCCTGTGATGGTCTGGTTCTGTATCCAGAGCTGTCTCTTGAGATGTACCAGGTAACCCCAAGTTTACCTGCCTCCCCCCTAGAGCTTCCACTGGGAAATCTGTGTGCACATGAGGAGCTGGGACCCAGTACAAATATCAGAGCTACCTGACATGAAATCAGATCCACGAGGTGGGAACTAATCTCTGCATTTTGGCTTCGGTTCAGCAAGGTCAGGAAAGATCTCTGAGCTACTTGCTCTGATGGGTGACATGAGGGCAACATCTCCCTCCCCATCTCCTTCCAGAGCTCTGAAAGGACAGCTCCAAATGCAGCCACAGTAACCCAAAGGGTGGTGGGGACTGATGAGGCTGGGTGCCCACCTCCTCCCCGACACACCCAGGAATGGGGTGTGTCCTTGTGATCCACTTCATCCTGGGGTCCCCAAAACTTTGGAGGATGTAGAAAACCATATTTCAGTTCCTTCAAATGAAAAGTTAATTAAAACTCAAGGAGAAAAACCTTCATCAGGACCCAGCAAAACAGCAAAACAGGTAGACACCTCTGACTCTAATTTATGTGAGTTTAAAAGTAGCACCAAGATTGGTTTAATTACCTGGGAACAATGTATATCTCCTGTACTGCAGATCAGCTCGTTAGCGGTGCACTTCTTTTTTTTTCCACTTCCAGTTGAAATTGATAATACATCTCTCACTCAAAACATTGTCTCCCAATCACCATGGTTACTGCCAGGTTTTTCCACAAGGACCAAGCATATTCATCTGTCAAGTATGCTAATGGGGAACGGACTCTGTCACACAAAGGAGCAGGCTATTCAAACATACACTTGCCAAATAATTGTACATGTCAAAAGAATGATGCTTGTTATTTGCCTAATATTATCCCCCAGAAGTGGGAAATAGTTCAGCTCTCAATGCAAAATGGCTTGCCCTTATCAAATAGGCAATTTGCTGATAATTTAGACTATTAGAGATCTTGGGGTGGGGAGACAAAGAGGGGGGGGTGGCAAATGTAAGTGGCCTTTTATAATTGCACTGAAAGCAAAATGGTGCGTTAAGTGCCCCAGAGGTGCAGTAACAAGGAGCACTGCAGGAGAGCTGATGGCCAATGAGACGGCTGCTCGAAGCCTCCCCTCTCACCTCTGTCAGGTAGCTGCTGGTGGGTGGTTAATTATAATTTAGCAGGAACACTTTTCTCAACTGCATTTTTTTATTGCTATTTATCTTCATGATGGGCCAATTTCCCATTTGTCTATTTCGGTAATTAAGGCAAAGAAAAATGTTACTGTAGGATTCCTCTAACTTTCTGAGCTTCCAGCATCTAGAGTTGTTGAGGCTGTGCTGATATATCTGCAGCCAAGGCAATGAAGTGGTCTCTTCCCTCACTTAGAGACACTTAAAGGCTCTTCCCATTCAGAGCAGGTAATGGAAAGGCAGACAGCCCACGGACTGAGTGACCTGCCAGAGGCAGGGGCTGTGGTTGGCATCTGCAGACACTCCTGCTCCACCACAGACAAATGCCTAGCAGACCACAAACCTCACATCACCTGTCCCACATGTGTGGATGAGGAAAATCCTGGAGCACTGTCATCTCAAGGTGAAAAACTAATTAACTTCTCTAAACTGCCTGAGATGTGTAGAATGTAAAAGTGGCAAATATTCAGACACCTCTGTTTCTTTGAATGGGATGGGCAAAACTCCCAGCATCATCTCAGGGCTTTCAAACACTGTTGTTTCTATCTCACATAGTTTTGTAAGGAAACAAGACAGATCACAGAATTTATTTGTTCTTCTCCCAACTCTGCTTTTTCCTTTCTTCTTCCCAGAAGATTAGGTCTGTGCAGTTACAGGGTGCTGGCTGGAGACCCCAGGAGCATTGTTCACTGCAAGAATGCATCATTGGCCTCCTGCCTGCAGTCTCCTGTGCTGTGTCCAATCTGTATGCATGGTCCCTGGCTTCACTGGTGTCCTCCATGCTATGTCCTGTAAAGAGACAGCTTCCTACCAATCCCAAATGTGCATCCTACACCAGTGACTTTTGCCTGGGTGATATATCACGACCTAGAACAAGAAGGCACTTCAGCATTTTTCCTGAACTGTGTGGTTCCCTTCCAGCCTGCCTGGTCTGCAAAGAGCAGTACTGTTGATGGCAGGCTGGGAGGGTGCAGTGCAATCTTGCCCTCTAAATGTGACATTATTTGCTGGATGTGGCTGAATTATGATTCTCCATCCCTGGAAGTGTTCAAGGTCAGGCTGGATGGGGCCCTGAGCCACTTGGTCTAGTGGAAGGTGATCCTGATTATGGAGGGGGAGTTGAAACTAAGTAAGTTTTGAAGTCCCTTCCAACCCTAACCATTCTATGATTCTATTGTGATTTTCCCTGGTTGTGGATTCTGATTGCCGAGCCCCCTTGTGCTTGCTGTATGAGTGAAATGCAGTATTTTCCCTTGGGGAGGATGGGGAGACTTTCCTCCAGACAATAAAATTGGCTTCTGTTTGCACGGGAGAGGTAAGCCCTTAAAATGCACAGGGAAGGCAAGGAAATGCATGATAAGGAAACTGAATTTTGGGGGCAAACAGTAAATTTTGTGGGGGATGAAAACAAGGAGAGGTTATGGTTTGCTAGCCTGTGGTGTTTCTTGTAGAAAAGACTAATTTTCTAATGAGCAGAAAGAAGAGAAGAAAAAAGCATCAACTAACAAACAACCTAATCGGCTATTAAAATATTTTCAAGCAGTGAAATTAATACAATTCCCAACTCATAACTTATTTGCCTCTGTACAAAATTAACATAGATAAATAAATTAAAAAAAATAACCTCACCCAAACTGCTTCATAATAAAATGTGATCATAGCAATAATAAGATGCTTCAGTGCATGAATTTGGTTGTATTAATTCACCACTGGTGTAATTGACAGCTCTCAGCCTTTAGCTTTCCTCTGAATAGCTCACTACAGCTGAATTATTATACCTGGCACTTCAGACTCTTCCAAATCTCATTGCCTAATTGCGTTCTCTTCTAGTAGGTGAGTGTTAAACTCAGACATTAAAGGATCTCTGCCAATTACCTGAAGCTCAACATTTGATCTGTCTGAAAATCTCACCGATCCGTGGGGGACTGCTCCTCTGTCTGCATCTCGAATGCTGCCTTCTCTCCTTGCTTAGTGTGGTGTAAAATGAGAGTAATTCTACTCCTGGTTTTAAGGGCATAAAAAGAGTGAATAATAGAGAGAATTCAGGCAAGAAATGCAGACCCCCCTCCACCCATTTGGAATTAGAGCTAGCATTAATCCAGCAGCAGCTGCTAATTATGTAGGATTTGTAGGAAAATTTGCTCTCTTTGTCTTCCCATTGCTGGTTTTACAGATACCATCTGACCAGTGCCTCTGTGAGATACCCTGTAAAAGCAGCAGCTTTTCTGGGATTGCGTCCCCATTGCATTGTTTCTCCTGCTTGTAGTTCACTGATGTGTTTCAGTCCATGGTCACTGTAAAGTCTGTGTGGCTCAGCAGTGCTTTGGAGACCCTTGTTTGCAAACCAGTCAGTTAAATTAAGAAGCTTGATTCTCATTGCTGTGTGATGACATCTTCAATTTAGCTGGTGCCCCAGCGAGGAAGTAAACAAACAATAAAAGTGTCACATTTCCTTCTAGTTCCATTAGACAAACAAGAAGTTTATTCAGTGTTTTGGCAAATGAAAATTTAAGCAAACTGTCAAGGGAGACATTTTCCCCATCAGATGCTTTCTGAGAGGGGATTATAACAAGAAAGAGCTATCACCCACCATGTCATTAAAAACAAAGGCTCCTGTGAACCCCTTTTATTAAAGATTAGCAGCACTGATTACAGACTTGTAGGCTGAGCTGAAGACAAATTAGAATATCTTTTGCCATGGGATAACTTACAGTATCCTCCTGGGCAGCAAGATTATTACAAACAGTGCACTCCAGAGAACAGACAATTTTCACCTCTGGCCATTCATTCTCTGCCATTTAGAAACAGCCTGGTGATCTGTCTAGACCTATTTGCTGCCAAACACCAACACTTCATTACACCTCCTGCTGTATGATTCCAGGTGAGACCAGTTGTTCATGCAATCAGGAATACCAGATTTTTGGTTTTTCTCATAGACAGCCCTTAAGTCTACTTAGAAAGTCTTGCCAAGCCAAGTGCCAAGGAGCTCTGCCCCAGCAGGGACAGATAGGGATGCTAATGCAGTTTTTAGCAAGTCATGCAGATTCAGTCTTCAATGCCATGTGGTGGCCACAGGCTTGGTGCAGAGTTAAAGACTGCAGATTAGTTGCGATATGCTGACCTTACTGAGTAGTGAACACGGAGTTCCTGCTCATGCCCGCCTCAGTCCATGCACACATATTCTAACCAGCAGAGGTATTCTGGGCAACCCCAGGGACAAAGCAGAAACTGTTGCAGGAGGGATGTTTGTCCTGCCTAGGATGGCTGTGCAATCTTCCATATGATGCAGACAGCCTTTCTGGGCTCCTAGGTTGTTGTCTTTATACTCAGCACAGGAAAAGTATGTCTTTGTGAGTAAAGGAGAAAATAACTCTTGAAATAGTCCCCTGTGAGATACCATGGTACCCATGGATCATGGATACGATGGTTTGGATCCAGATTCAGAGATCGATAACTTTGTGGGTGGTGTAGGGATTAATTCTAGTTACTGGGCATCTCTCTGCAACATTCCCTCCTTCATACTTCTATCCCTGCAAGTGTGCACTGAGCCCTGGGACTGAGTTGCCCTCTCTCATGGTTTGTGCACAGGAGTGGGAATAGGCTAAATTTTGCACTGCCTGGGAGAGAAGTGATCCCATTTCTATCTGTGTCACAACCATGCAGGAGTTTCAGTTGCCACCACAGGAACTGCTGAGAGAGTAGAGGATGTTTAAGAAGCGATGCTTCACTTGGTGGTGTGGACTGACCTCTCCTGGATGTGAAGGACCACAGAGCCACTATCCATCTCACAAAACAATAATACTGCTTCTTCTCTCCCCTTCCCCTTCTAGGCTCAGAGGGGAACAACGGCAGCGAGGAACCAGAGCAGGAACTGTGGTAACATTTCAAGAGCAATAAACGGAATCCTGGGCACGCAGAAATGGCAAAAGGAATGGAGAAGCAAAATCCAACAAAACAAATCATGATGTCATGTACAGGATTCCTCTCCTCTTTTCAGTGGTCTATAAACGTGATCTGAGTACTCAGCTGTCTGTGCCAATGTATTGGTGACAGGTGACACTTACAGAGGATTGGGTAGTATGAACTTCTCCTGCCTGTCTTCATGTGGGATTAATCTAGATCCCTGTAAGGAAAGAATAACCAAGTCTATCTGTTGTTAATCTGTTGTTTCTGTAACCCCCTCACAATCCTGTTTTACTGCCCTTCAACACTTACCCATCCCACCTGATAAACTCTCTTCCCTCAGATTCCTTTAGACCTTCACCTTCAGACCTATGCATATTCCTACACCTCAGCAGAGACACTGCTGGTTTACCTGCGGTCCTCTGGGCATATTCTAACAGCAGGATGATCCCTGTTCCCAGCCTCAGACTTTGCTCTAATAACTCTGCACCAGCACTGCCAATGCTGCTGTCCCAGTAGGTTCCTGTTTTTACAAAAGCAAAACTGTCAGAGTTTCAAAACACCAGCCATGAGCTGCAATTACCAAAGATCTGCCAGTAAGCCTTCCTGGGGCTGGAGAAGGGATTTCATTTGAGATGAGGTGATACTGCAGTAACCCTGCTCCAGCTCCACACATCTACTGACAGGAGAGAGTGCAGGGTGACGGATGCTCAGGGTGACAGACCCTCAGCTCCTTAGGTCCAGGAGCGTCACCTGGTTTTTTGGGGAGCTATTCTCCCAGCTCCCCACCAAACTTCCATCCTGAGCAGGCAGGGGACAGCACACAGGGAGAGTCTTCTTTCAGCAGCAAGAAGCTCATGGTGGAATGAGTCCTGCCACTTGCACAGTCACAGCATCAGTCTTTGTTTATGTACCAAACTGATGAGCAATTAACTTGGAGACATTATATGCAGACCACAGGCCTGTAATGTGCTTTCTATTAGGGCTGCCTCATATTTCCTATTATTAGATGCCACTTTCTGTTGCACCTTTCCCAAACTGTAACCACTCAGGCTGAAATCTTCCCTCCTGGGTGTTGCCTCAGGCTGGACTGATCATATTTTGTGAGGAAAGTTTATATATGCCTTCAGGGGATCCCTAGTAGGGTTGTGCAATCTTTTCTAATGGCTCTGAATGACACAAAGGGAGAAAAGGACATGGGAGAGGCAGGAGAAAATACTAATGCAAACCAGGGAGTGCAATTATGCTGGGATAGAGCTAAGCTGAAGGCAGAGGGGTCTTGTAGTGAGGACTCTGTGATTTCCTGCTGCATGTTCTTTGTTCATAATAACTGAAAGAGTGATCCTTCATTGTCTGGTCATGTCTGGTTACATTTTCCTGGATGTAAATTATAATGCAGCTTGTCTGACCTCAGTGTCATCATCCCCAGAAAATTGCAACTGGTTCTCACACTGTTATTATGGAACACACTGCTATCCAGGGGAGTCATTCTCCCTCCACCTTCCATCACCTATGCCTTCCCTTGCTCCTGAAAAGGCTGAAAGCTTTCATTAATGTGTGGTTGAAAAAGTGCTGTGGGTTAAAGCAGCGAAAGGTGTGTGCTCCATGCGAAGAGGGCAACAGGTGTGGCTCCAAATACCAGTCTTAGGGGCATGGACAGAACTGGTCAGTAGAAAACACAGAGGAATTTGCTTCACTTTTTTCACTGTTCATCCTTATTGGGAAAAGTGTTGAGGCAAGATTTTATAGCAAGATCCCAGCAACTTTACCTTGGATATTTGGCACAAGGTCTGAAGCAGGATGATTCTCTATGGCTCCATCAGGCTGCTTTTCCTCCATGTCTCAGCTAGGCATCAGTCAGCAGAGGGGAGACACAGGCTTGAGGTCAGGTGACACAGGGCTCACAAATGTAGAAGGCATCACAGTGGAAGAGATGCTGGTTCGGCCCACCAGGGCTTTAGGGATGCTGTGTTGAAATGCATTGCTCTGGGCAATGGACTTGGGCTATGCTAAGGGGAGAGAGGATTCGATGTACTGGAGAGGCTGATCAGGCAAAGCAAAGAGCCTGGTGAATGAGATACTCTGGGCAGACCTTACTTCTGAAAGTCCCTGAGGTATCTGGAGAAAGTGGCCTCCTAAGAGCAGTCTCTGGGTTGTTTCTGTCGGGCTGCTGCCATTGAGTTTCCACTGCCCCCCAGCATGGACACTGTCAGAGCCGGTGATCCCATTCCCAGAGGTCACCTCACTTTCTTGATTGTCTGAGCTTGCAGTCCTGCAACAGACATGCTTATGGAGAAGGTAATCTCAGGATGCTCTTTTCTTTCTCTTTATGGGAATAGCTCTGAGCAAGGAGGGTGAGGACAGAGAAATCCACATCGCTTTAAACAAATACAAAGTCAGATGCATCAGGGAAGAAAAAAAGGCTAAATTATTCCTGCAGCATCTCTGCTCCCCACGTGAAGCACAGCCTGTTAATGCTTCCCATACCTCCCACCTCCCTCCCCAAACTAGATGAGAAACAAATCCATTATCTGAAGGACATTACTCCAAAATTCCCCTTTTGTGCTTTGGCTATCTGGGACCTGCAGCTGTCACTTCCCATTCTTCTTGTAATTGCTCCTACTACAGCTAATAATGCATTTATCAAGCAGAATTTACTTATTTATTTGTCTCCCTTTATTATTTTTATTATTTAGGTATAAAATAGGGTTTTTTCTCCACACTGCTTCATCAAAAATCTATAGTCTTCTGAAGAAGCAGTGGCTGCTCTGTGCTTTTGCCTTAGCTGCAAGGAATTAGTTTATTAATATATATTGTGCCCCTGCAGCAATCTCTGGGATGTGGGGTTTTCACCTGATCATGTCACCCCTTCCTATGATAGCTCCTAAAGTTAAGCTCTCACAAGGGGACACGAAGCAATCCAAAAAGCAATTTGCTTGCCTGACAAATTCCTCTCTCCTCAGAGGTGTGGTCGAGGATATTTATGCACTGGAAGGAGTGAGGAGTTAGCCCCTGCCAAACGTTTATTGCAGCGAAGCCAGGATCCAGAGGCTGTGATGCTTCAGCTCAGGGCTCTGGTGACAGCTGCATCTGAAGGTTCATGGTACAGCACCACAGGGCAAGCAGGACCTGGACACCTTGGAGGGGGTAGCACATGACTTGTGGGTCTGCAGGCTCAATCTGGACAACTCAATTCCTTGTTCTGACCTCCCACTTTCTTTATCCCCTATTCTGATGGGGAGCCTTGGAGAGGCTTCTTTTTGGTGGGGACACCAGGCTCAATGCACATTTTGGAACAACCACTGAGAGTTTGAGGGAAGAGTTTATCAAACACACATGTATCCTGCTTTATCTAAATACTTTTCTTCCCTGGGCAAATCATGGCTCTCTTTCACTGTTTTTTCAAGGGTTAATAGGAAAGGAGCTGACCCACTAAAACTTCAGGTTTTCTACTGCTTTATTAATCTCCTCCATTCAAGAATTATCAGCAGAGCCTGCCCCCAAAAGCAAAATCTTCAGCTACTTCCTGCTTCTGTCCCTAGAATATTTGCTTTGAAAGTTGTACACTTAATGAGTAATGGGGCAGAGGTGAAAGGCAAAAGATTGTGCTCTCATGCAATTCGCTCTTGCAAATTAGGCAACAGAATTGCAAGAAGAAGCATGGGGATGGGTGCTGAAGGGCAAAAAAATCATTCAGTTACAAGGTAAAACATCTGGAACACCAACTGCCCTTTTGTTTAAAGGAATATTGCAGCAGGTGTTTGAGATCTCAAGGAGAGATGAAGGACAGAGTTGTTCTGACATCTGTATGGACATTGTTGAATCTTCAGGTCTCTGGGGCTGAGAGGAAATTCACTTCTTTTCTCCCTTGGAACAGCAGTGTATAAACCTGAAAAACACAGGGGGCTTTCAGATATTCGTCTGCTTTTGCCTCCTACTCCAGAGTGGTTGAAGTGATTTCCCTGACCTTTTCAGGTGTCTATGCAGGAGGGCAAACAAGAGCAGAATTCAGCCCACCAGATTTACAGGTATAGGGCCTTGGCGAGTTGCTCAGCAATGCTTCTGACTTCCCAGTCTGGCTGCTTAATTCAGGAACCAGTTGGAACTAACACCTAATCCACACTTTGAACTCTTCATTAACCAAAATTTTTGTTCAGTTCCCTGGATGAGAACAGGGTGGACCCATAATAATCAGATGTTTGTTTGGACTGCTAAGGGATCCAGGGCTTGTGAAAAATTCCCCCTGAGATGAAGAACCAATTCTCTCAGGCAGTGAAAGACCTCTAAAGAGGATTTACCTCAGTTGTACCAGCAATTCTCTGCAATCCAGGTTCCTTCTGCTTGGTGACCTGGGAGTTATGGAATCACTTTTCCAGAGGGAAGGAGTTAGAAAGACCAACTGTGTATGACAGGCATTGCCTAGCTTACCAAGCTGAGGATTTTATCTCGGCAAGTCATAGGGACATTTACCCCCTTACTGGCTCAAGTGTTTGTGCCTGGCACTGCAGATGTGGTTTCTGGGACTGAACTCCCTCTGCTCCTTCCCCTCCACTGCCAACATGCCAAGAAGCCTTCCTAAGAGCAGAATTCTGACATGTTCTGATTTGTTATCTTCCACCCTTTAGCACCCTATTTTGTATGCAGTTTAGATTCCATGAGAAAAATATGCCTCTCCTTCCTACCAGAGCACAATGGCCATCATGACGAGGAGTTCCCCTCCCCATCCTTCCTCACTTCCTCACTTCATCACTTCATCACTTAACCTTCCAGCCATGCATGTTGTCCTGCAAGCATCATGTGCACTGTTCAGCAGAGATGCCACTCGCTTGTACTACACTTGTGTAATGCAGCACTTCACTTGTCCTAAGGGAAAGCAAAAAATCAGAGCTTTGAGCTGAAGTAGTGTGTGTGCCCTGGTTTGCTAAATGGCTGTGGATCGGTACAAGCTGTGATAGCTGGGAAGCATGTCCTCACTACTGAACAACGAGCACTTGGATTGCTGAAGAGAGAGGAGATGGGCTCCCTGTGCACTGTGGTGTGCAGTTTTATCTTTCCTTTTCCCAAGTGCAGGGAAAGCATTGGGGAAATGTTGCTGTGTTTGTTGGTTTTGGTTTTAGTTAGTTTAATTTGCTTGTTCCCCCTGCAGCCACCATGGTCCTTATAAAGCTAATTCTTGGATAATTTTAAAAGAAAATTAGAAAAAAAGTCTCTTCTAAGCTGTGCAAAATCCCACTGGAAAAAGAAACTTAAATGAGATGCTTACTTTCCTTTGATAGTAAAGCTGGATGCACTAGCTCATAATTATTTTATTGAAATGCAGGCATGGGTTAGCCAAATAATTTCGCAGCTTTGTCTGTTTTGGTGAATGAGTTCTCTTTTAAAATACTTAAAAAGTTTTCTTCAAGGTAGAAAAAAAGTAACCTAAGTATTTTTTTAAAATATGAATGTTTCATAGAGCTACAAAAAGTTTCCTCAAACCTAAAATTATTTAGGTTTTATTTCTGGTTGAGTAAAATGTTGCATTGACCCAGAATGAGCTCTGGCTAAAATTCCAGCAACTCTGGACCAGACAGTGAAGAGCCTCCAGTTCTGTGAGGCAGCAATCAGTCCTTCCCTTTTTTCATTTTTATTCAGTTATTTTATTTTCAGGAACACCAATTTCACCTAGAAGTGTAACAAAGCAAAAGAAGTGCTTAATCAGAGGTCTTTCGTTATGGCCCATTTAGATCCTAAAAGGCAGATTACAGGGAGAGTAATCTTTAAAAACCAATACAGAGTGAACATCTCTGCAGTTGCTCAGGGTGCATTCATGCAGTTTGTGATGTGCTAAGGAACTGCCTTGCTCAGTCAGGGTGGGTTTATTCCCCTCCACCCTCCTTTCCTGCCTCATTTTCAACAGCAGTAAAGCAGATAATCTCTCACTTGCCTTCGAATCCACTGTAACTCGACCTGTGTCCCTTTCACACACTGCGGTAAAGTGTGATCACAGCTAAGTGATGGCCATTAGACTCTATAAAATTAGGATTAGTCAGGATGACTTCCTACATTAGATCAATTTAAGTCATTGGCTGGTGGGAAAAAAGTGTGATTCTCTCCTCTGTTAGCTGGGATATGGCTTGTTTTTTTGTGACAGCATGGGATGCAATTGTAGTTTTTCTCTTAAAGTCATTGATTCTGCCTTCTACCTGCATCCTCTGTTGTACCTGCTGCTTTCCAGCTTGAGCTTCTCTGCTTGCCCTGGGTAGACATCATCTGACGTTAACATCTGATGGGTAGATAGGAGGTTTTGGGAAGGCAAATCTGTGGCAGAAACTTCTGTAAGTAACAGGAGCAGGTTAAGGCAGGGTTCCTGGAGACTTGTTCTGGCAGCAGCCCAAAGGCTTTTTGTATTCATGACTGGAGAGAGGAGAGCACAAACATGGTGAGTCCCAGGAATGGGTGGCCGAGCACAGGGTGAGGAATCATGTCTTCCTCAGATGCCCCCTTGGTCCTGGAGGAACCTTCTTGCTCCAAACCAAGCCCGGTTTAATTTTGCTTGAATGGACAGTTTCCACAAACCCAAGCACCACCTAGTAGGTGATCCTATTGTGGTCAAAAGCAAAGCAGGTCCTTACTGAAGATGGTGCAGACATATTCCAAGCTAGGAATGTGTCCTAAGCAGCTCATGAAATATCAGCCAGCTCCAAATCTGATCCTACCCAGACTCACGGAGAGCTCAGTGAGGAGTCAGTGTCCAAGCAGCCAGGAACTGGAGGAACGGAGAGGGGAAAACTGGGAAGGATGTGAGCTGCTCAGCATGCCCAGGCCACTGCCAGGCCTGGCCTTATTCAATCATAGATTTACAGCAATTTTATTAAATTCATCAGAAACGTAATTAAATTAAATTCCCCATGTCCTTGAGGAAGGTGACCCGTGTGCCTGGCTCAGTGGCACTACAGTGCTTGCAGGGTCCATCTGGATCTTTGTTGCAGACTGAGAACACTCAGGACACTCCACCAGGATGGTCTGAGCCACCAGGGACTTGATGGAGGGCTCAGGGTCTGTCCCCAAGACCTGAAAGGCTGTGGCTGAAAGAAAGAGGAGAGATGAACCCTTGGTCTGTAGAGACCCCTCCTGCATCTTCCCAGCCCATTCTCCCCACTCACTGCTGTGGATCTGATAAAGCGTCTCCGTGCTCCGGTCTTGCAGGTGCCACGGGGCCAGTCCTGGGCACAGACTCTGTTATCCCCTTCTTCCCTGGCCCTGCTCTCCTCCTCACCAGGGTCAGTCCAGAAAGCACTCTTAGCCCCGGGGGTGGCACTGAGCGAGGCGGCCGCCAGGCCCACCCGTGTGGGCAGAGGGGCAGAGGGACGCCATGCGGGGCTGAGGGGCGGGGCCAGGCTGCCCACGAGGGCCCTCAGGCGCTCCAGGGAACCTGATGGCTGCTTCTCACACACTGCCCTGGGGGCCCTCAGGTACGGCAGGCTCTCATGTAGGTACTTTTCTGCCCTGCTCCTGACCTTCACCAGCTGGAGAGACCACTAGGGCACAGGGCTCACTGGGCCCTCCCCAGCTGGCAGCACCAGTCCCCTTTCCTGGCACTTCTTTTCCCACCCAGGATATTCCTGTCTTCCAGCCAGAGACCAAAGATTGCCACAGGCAGAGTGGTCTTCGAGGGCCCTGAGACCTCTCTGTGTATCTGCCAGGACGCAGGTGTGCTGAGGACTGTCTCAGAACAAGGTGCAGTCCCAGAGAATCTGGTGGGCATTGCACATCCAGGACTGCCCCAGGTCCCGGTGGCCAGAGGTCCAAGCCCTGGGCTCATCCTGTCTTCAGGACCTGGTACATGTCCTGGCCAGAACACAGAGGGGGCTCTTGGGCACAGCCTTGGTGGGCAAGGGCAGGTTCTCAAAGCCCAGCAGGGAGATTTGGGAAGCCTTTTGGTGCCTTCAGGCCTGGGCACAGGCTGCTGGGCCAGGTACGGCAAGTGTGGGCCAGCAGCCCTTGCCCATAACACCAAGATCCTACTGGAGAGTGCATCTCTGAGTCCTCTGTTCCCATTGTGTTGAGGAAATGGGATCCTGGCATTGCTCCGGTCTCCTGTTCTCAGTGTGGTGGGGAAATGGGATCCTGGCATTGCACAAGGTCCCCAGCCCAGCCCTGCCTAGCCCAGCAGAGGCCCTCACTCACCAGGTTGAGGCAGCTGCTCTGTTGTCACATCATGAGGCTCCACCTGAGAGCTGCTCTCCTGGGGAGACCCATTCTCCTCCAGGACCACCCTGGAGCAGTTCGGGAGTCTGTCTGCCATCCTATGGATGGGGATTGGGGAAGCATGCACAAATGCCTCATTGCTATGGGGCAAGATGTGGGATTTGCTATGCACAGGGGCTTTCAGCCCTGTTCTCCTGTCTTGTCCTGGTGGACTCTGTGGGCTAGGGGCCACCACTGCACTGACCACCTGCACTGCAGTATCAGTCCTGAAGGTCCCCCTTGTAATGTGCCACCTGCCCCTGGCAACAGGTCCCAGGGACTGTTGACAATGAACCCTGCCCCTAGCAGTGGAACCCAGTGGCTCACTGCCTAGGAGGAAGGGACAGAGCATCCCTGGGTGGCATGGGGCTGCCTCAGCCCTGGGCACCTGGGCACCCTTTGCCCTGATGTCCCTTTGGTACATCTCTGGCACCTTCTAGTGTGTCCCAGAGCCCTGTGTTCAGATATCCCAGTGTGCCTTCAAGACAACCCTTTCATCACACTGCAGAGCCTGGTCTCTGCCCCTCACTGACATTAAATGAGTCAGATTCACTCAGTCCTAACAGAAGTCATCGTTTTTTACCACCAGCTCTTCCTCCTGCCAACCAGAAGTCCTCATGCAGAAAAGGGGACAAAGAAAAGGAAATTTCTTATGCTGAGTTTGCCTTTTCTGGATGTGGAAGCTCTCAGCAATGAAGATTCCCCTCTCTTTTTTTTTGGCTCATGAACCATGAACTCTGGTCATGAACCATGATGGAGAACACTGTCTTACAACCACAGCCTCTTCCCCACTCAGCACATTGCCTCAGTGCTGGTCCACTCAGGACCTCTCCCAAGATCTTCATCACCCCTCAGGTCCCTCTGAAGGGGCATATTCTTCCTCCCTGCTCAGTCGCTTCCTCACAGTGGGGTGAAACATGCTGCAGAGACCAGTCTAGGAAGTCAAACCCATACAAATTTTTTAGAGCTTGAGACGTTCACATCCTTATCAGACTCTAGACTCAGCAGCTTAGGACTATTTCTAACACAAAGCAGAGAATTTAGCCTAAAAGCTATTGCTGTTTCTTGGAGAGGAAAGAAATTTTGTGTCTTGACAGTCCTGGGGCTGAGCTAATATAGTCATACCAGAGATTTCTCCTCCCAAAGTCCTTTTAAACTCAAGAGTCTGTGTTTATACAGTGCTTAGCCCAAAGGGGGCTCATTCTGTGTTGGCCCTTTGGCACTGCAGCAATAAACAGGATTAATAACAGGAGTCAGCAGGGCTTGGTACCTGTTAGAATTTCCCGTGGACTATGCAGAAGGTGCTGTTCCTACACGCATCCTGGCAGTGAATTATTTATGGGCAGCATAAGGCTCGCAGTGCTTGCCAGTTTATTAGATTTATAACTAGCTGTGCTGGGTCCATTGAGTGTGTCTGTGCATGTACGAGCATGTTCTTGTTCAGCTGCTTCTTGCCAATGCCCTACTAGTTAGGGAAGATCTGCTCACACACATTTCCAACATAAACACAAAACTTTATGACTCAGATGTGAGAAAATTTTGGAGAGGCAAAAGATTTTTACTAAGGAAAAGAGCTTATTAGAATACCTCAGCTGAAGATACAAACTTTCATTTAGCACAGGCTGAAAAACAGAGATTATTTGAAAGGTGAAAAAGTTTGGTTTTCTTCCCTGTTCCATAGCTTGTAAAAGACCTACCACTGTGGGTTTTATCTGGAAATGTGTGGACTTCTAACTTCTGTTCTGGCTTATGCATCTTTTTGGTACCCAGGGGTGGTCAGTTCACTGCATGAGTGTTGGAAAGGATTTTTAACACCATTTTCTCTTGAAACCCATGGATAGAAGCACATGCCTTGCAGCTAATGTCTGCTATTCCAGTTCCAACAGATCTCAGAGTAGGTGTTATTACAGGCTCATCTTTTCCTGTGCTCTCTCTTATACCAGTGCTGTGATGTTGCCAGTAGAGTCATCACTGCATGTGAAAGTGCTGGCCTGAGGCCATGAAGCTCTACAACACCTTTCTCTGAAGAAGCACAGGTGACTCTTGCTAACACCAGAGGTTCTGCTCTGAGGTAGGAAAGAGGTGACAGGAGCAAGGCCTTTATACATGCAAATGATCCAGGGAAGGGAGCAAAACTTGCCATGGCTGGAGCAGAATTGACTGAAAGCAGAATATTTTGCAAAGTTTTCTGTGAGCCCTTGTCAACTGTGACTGGTGTAGAGAGAACCTGTTTGAGCTGTTCAATAAATTGGATGGTTTAAATAATGTATGGACTGTCGTTCTGGATTCATGAAAGCAGCTGTGTGAAGCACTGACTTGTTCAGCCTGCAATGGGTTTCTTTCCTTTTCTTTAAAAAGTTCTCTTCACTAGGCATCAAAATCTCACGAATAACTTTTGGATTCTGCTTTGGAGGGTTTCTAGCTAGACTTGAGCAGACTGGT
>VZSR01001459.1:1094222-1135981 GCA_013398615.1 Brachypodius melanocephalos
TCTCTCTTTCTGAGTTTTTTTTTTTTTTTTTTTAAATCTAAAGCTCAGTTAAAGAATCTCCTGGAAGAGAAAGGAAAATATACCTTGTCCCCAACAAAATGACCAAGTGAATCCATTGCACATTCCCAACTAAGCTCTCAATTTCTTCCTTCATCTTCAAATACTAATGCTATTGCTATTTGGACTAAAGTTGTGTATCAAGTCCAGATATCAACAGCTCATTGGGCCGTGGGTTTACACCTTCATCCACTGTCACCTAGTAAGATGATAAGAAATGGGAGATAATCCAAGAGATAAATCCAAGGAAGGGGAAAGAAGAGACATTTATTTTAGTGCCACAGGAGGGAAATGGAGTCACAGAGGCCGTGAATTGCATTCCATAGCAGAGAAAAAGGGTTGAGCTCCTATATTCTGGTGCTTCAATTGTGTTGTCATCTGCTTTCTCTGTCTTGTTTACTCCAGGTATGATGATGATGATGATGATAAGTGAGGACTCCCATAGGTCATCTCTGATTGCTGAAAGATGCCTTCAGAGAACTGCTCCATAAAGCTGTGCTGTCCTGCACAGGGCTCTCTGGTGTATCCAAGATCAGGATAACAATGTCACCATCTTTTTTAGGGCAACATCTTTTCCATCTTGCTCTACCCTGCCCTCAGTGCTCTTCTAGGCTGCCTCAGGGTGCCGCAGTGAGATCTATGCCTTTATCCCTGTATCTCCATAGCTGGACCTGCCTTACATTCCAGGAGTAAGCAAGGACAGCAGCAAACCCTCATAATCAGTGATGTCAGGGGAGAATAGTGGCTCATGCAAGCATTTGAAGGCACAGAGTGGCACTGTGCAATGGGGTAGAACCACTCAGTCAAAGTTGGTTTCAGTATCTGTGAGTGATTTGGTCATGGTGGGATTCTTCTACAGTCAATGGGGAGAAGAAAAGCTCTCAAGGGTGTGATTCATGTGACCTACTTTAGGCATCTACTTTGGAATGAGATGAATTACACCTCTGGCTCCATTGACTGTATATTGATGAGATGTCTGCCTACTGTATGAAAGGAGCTTTGGGTGACTAGCTTAAACTTAGAAACCTGAATTTAATCAGATTAATTCACCCTATATGTCTACACATGCTCCAGTTCTCTCTCTTGTTGCTATGTAGACATGAAAGGAAGAGTCTTTCTTTGTGAGACTGCAAATAAATCAGATTCAGAAAGCACTCAAAAAAGAAGCATCAGTGTGAGGTAGGGCTAGTGTGTGCAGGAAACTGGGCAGGGAAAGGTATTAGCTTCTCTTGCCTGTGCTTGGAACAAATTCACAGGAATCAAGGGAAATAAAGGTGATTTTGTGCCCAAAAATAATAAAAAAATTATATATATTGGTGAAGTGATGTTTCCTGCAGTCTTCTGGCCATTTGCCACAGGAAGAAAAAAGGTCCTTCCCTCCCTACAGAGACATTCTTTCTTGAAGGTTTGGGCAATTACTGCATTTTACCTTTTCTACCACAGTGTGGATGCTTCTTTTTTAACAGTTTGTCTATGAGCATTTTAGCTTCAATTTAGTAAGAGAGGATTGATGTTTGCACTTTGTGGCAATGTTGTATAGGGTGGTGTTTCTGCTTGTTGCAGTAAGAAGACTATTGAAAAAGATGCCTCAGACAAGTGGGTGGGGGCAGATAAGCATAAAAAGTAGCATGTCCTCTTCCTCCACTACAAAAAAAAAAAAAACCCAACATACCCCCCGCCAACCAATCCCGCTTCTTCCCTTCAAAAAGCCCAAAACCCACAACCAGTTGCAAAGAGAGGCTAAAAAGTATTGGTGGTGTAAAATGATTGTCATCATGAAAATCGAAGTCCTACCAAAACAGAACAATAATGCTTTGTGTTCAACCCTCCCACTGGGAATAAAAAGGATTTCTCACCTATTTTCCCCATGACTCTGACAAAAGTGACTTGAGTGCTTCAATCGAGATCTATGAAAGAGTGCCTTATTCCATTTATTTATTTCAAGTGCCCACCTCCCTGGGCAGATCTGAGCTCCTGGAAGATTTCATATACCACCTTGAAGAGGTACAATAACTCTGAAATGATAAAGTAAATTTCAAAGGACTCTGTCACAAAACTATTTCTTTTATTTTCACAGTGCTGCTTTGCAAAGACCACCATGGGAGCCTGACATCAAGGTAGCATTGCCCTACAGGGCCATGTTCAATGGCTGGTGGAAGAAGGGCTGGCAGGGAGTGTCTGGTCAGCTTCCCTTATACTGTAGGCTTCCTTCCAAGCAAAGTGAAAATTGTCACTTCTTTAGACATATGTTACCACTTCCCACCTTTCAGACTCAACCATTGATTATCAAGAGACAATTTTCTCTCCTGTTGTCCTATGGGAATCCACAGTGGGACAAATGGGCTTTTCTCCACCAAAGTGATGATTTGATTTTTGTCCTGTTACCTCAGACTTCAGTGGAAATTGTAAGGCTAGGATTGGACAGAGGAATAGCCTTGGTCCATGCCAACTTTCTCTTAAACTCTGAAAACTGTCCCAGGTCTCTTCAAGTTGATGACAGAGAGAGGCCTCAGAGTTTCAGGTCAGTAGTTTTGTCCCTGAGGCAGTGATTCCAGATTGGTTCTCCATTGAATATTATGGGGATACGAAAGCCAGCCAGGCCCAAGTCAGGAACATGAGTGTCTCTCCTAATCATCTCTCACCCATGCAAAAGTCAGCTCCTGGCTGAAATTCACCTGCCATTTCATTTCTCCGTCAGTGGATTAAACTGGACCCTCTCTGATTTATCTTGGTGTGCAGGGTCATAGAAGGCAGGGAGTGAAAATGGAGGATTTTGTTTTTTTTTAGCAGCACAGTTTTATACCAGAAGAATCCATGTTCTGCAAAAGCATGGGGTCTGCTTTTTAATGGCTTATTTCTTTGTATCTAATTGTATATATCTGATCTCTTTTCCTGTGAAAAATATCAGCAGCAAAATACATCAGGACTGGCTGCATAGTGAAATGGGTGAAGGGCTGCAGAGATGGATTGCTAGTGCCAGAGATCTGCTTGATAAGATGGGTAACTGCCAGATAAGACAGAAGGTTTGAATGCAGATCTTAGATGCAGAAATTTCTTTCACTTTTAGTCATGCTTGTGTAGGTGAACCTGGTCAAAAAAAGGTTGTGTTTCCAAGGACCTTTGTGAGTGTGACTTCCCCTGTCTACATGAATTACTTTGCAATAGTCAGCTTTGATCTTCTAAACAACTCCTCAAGGCCATGGACAGCTCCCTTTAAGGCTTTCTGCAGATTATTAAATGTAATGTACCTATAATTTTAATACCACATCCTGCTCAGAACTCATTAGAGCTCAAAAAGGGCATAAGTAGCAGTGAAACTCTTGTTCTTATCTTAAAGCAGCCAGTAGAATTAAATGATTTAGATGTAAGGTTACCTTCTAGCAAATCAAAGTGAAAACTGCAGAGAACTGCCCATCCCCATCACCTGGAGAGGGAAGGGGGCTACAGGGATTGCCACATCTGCTGAAGGATGAGCCAATGCCCAGGACCAGCCTTCCAGGCTTGCTATTCCATTGTCAATCCTCAGAGGCTCCATCACTGTGATGACGTTGCTCCTGATTGATACCCCATGTCATGGACATGAGAATCTGCTCCCTCTTCACTTTATGAGAAGCCAGGTAAAATAATTCCACCATGCCTTCCTTTTTATGAAAATGGAGCAAAGCGTGGCACACAGACATTCAATCTCCCATCGGAGATAAAGTGCCTTCATTTACTAGCTCAGAAAATCAATACCTGTGATTTGATATGAGCATTTATTTTCACTTAACTCCTTTCTATCACTGAGCCATTGGGGGAAGGCAGGAAAGCTTCATTTAGTGCAGCAGGATTTGCAGCGAATGCTGCCAAGTGAATTGCATTTTTCTGTGTGTGCACATTCATCTGTCTTTCTGATATTCATCTTATGTGTCTCTGCCATTCCCAGTAGGATCAGAGAAAGGTTGTGTCTAGAGAAGGGCAAACCATGGACCTTGGGCAAGTCTCTTGTGCAGTGGCACTACTTCCAGCAGCTCTTTCAGTATGAGCCTATGTGATCATCCTTCTGAGCTGGCAGGGGACAGGAGGGCTCTCAGGAGCTCTCAGGTCATTCCTGGAGTCATGGAGTCTGATCCCCAGAGGAGAGACTCACATATTTAATTTAAGAGGAATAGTGTAAGAAATTCTATGTGGGAACTGTATGGGAGAAGGGAGGAAGAATAAGAGAATCTGAATCAAGTCCTTTCCATGCAAGGGCAGCAGAAGCCAGGGATGTCTGTCACCGGTGTGTACTGCCTGTTGTAGCCTCTGGCCTGTCAGGAGGGCTGTAGAAGCTGTGTTCCCCAAAATACAGTCCCTTCAGGTCACTTTGTGGGAACCAGACTGGTTTCTAAAGCTGTCTATGGCTATTTTCAAAGACCAGTAGTCATGTCCCTGCATAGGAGTGATAACTAGCACTGGCTGCTGCTCCTGGTGTCAGTGTGGAGGCATGTAAGTGGGTGAGGAAATAAATAATAAATGAAAAAGTCAGCTTGTCAGTGTGTGAGGATGAAAATGAAGAGCACTGACCAGCGATGACCTTTTGTTTACATTTCCCTCCGAAAGGGAGAAATAATTGCAGTTTCTATGTGATGCTGCCTTCAAATTACACCCTCTCTCCCTGCTCTATTCAAGACCAGCCAGTGATGACATTAGAGTCTTGAATCAAACTAAGTGGTTACTATGGTGTCAGGCTGAAATTATGAATCTCAGAGACCGCCAGCTTGGAGAAGGAGCAGTGGCGGACACATAATTAAAACTGGGAGACAGAATAGAAGCCACATTGTATCTGAATAGTAGGGAGATTGCACTTCCGAGGAGCGGTTACCAGAAAAAAAAAAAAAAAAGTGCTTAGTGCTTAGTTAAATGCATAATCAGGGACCAGGAACAATGCACTCTGCTGGTATTTTACTGCTGGCTGTACGTCTGCCACTCTCTCTCCAGTGCCTCCAGTGCCTGCCTAGAGCTACTCCTGGCACCCAGCAGCCCCCTCACAGTGAAAAAAGGCACAATCCCAGCAATCTCAACACTGCATCCAGAAGAATGCCTTTGCATGGCAAAGCGACGTGGATGTGGAGCCTGACACCATAGTTTCCCCTCGAGCAGGGCTACAAGCAGAGCGCTGATTGACGAGGGGTGCGGAGGGAAGGGCAGGGTGTTGGGAAGCAGGACTGATTTGGTAATTTCAGCGGTCATTAGTGGAGCTCATTGTGAGTTTGATAGATCTGCACTGCTTTGTTACAGTTAAGTGGACTGATTGTGGAACACAGAAACGTTTTTAGTGACATGACAGCTAATTTAGAAAGGAGGGAGTGGTGGGAAAAGAACATGCATTATTCCATAATTATATCTCAGTCTGTCCCAGCCCCATGACTGGCTCCCCTGAGAACATAACTCTGATTTCTCTAACACAAGAGTGAGATATCAGGCTTCTTCTGTTAGGCTGCTGCACACTGGGTCCCAACCTGCTTGTGGCCTTTTATGCATTATGCCACTGCTGCACTTAAACACCAGCATTATCCCTCTGCCATATTTGTTAAACACTACTGACAGCATGATTCAGCAAACCCTCGCACTGCCCAGGCACCAGTGCTATGAATCCTTAACACAATGCACAGGATTTTGTTCTTGTGTCCCATTTGATGTTGAGGCTGCCCCTTCATCCACCTTTGTGGTGTCTGATATAGGTTAGAGGAAGATGTGAGCAGGGAGAGCAACTCACCCCAAAGCTGGTAATGACCCATTTTATTCAGAGTTGGAGCACTCCTGCCAGAGCTCTGGGAAGGAGCAGGGCACTCCACCTTCTCCAGGCACTCCCTGCTGTGCTGGTTCTAAGGGGCGGTGTACAAATGATAGGTGATAAAAATTGAGAATGGGGTGCATCATTAAACGCAAGTTGAACCAGCAGAAGTTGGTGCTGAGGTTTATCAGCCCTGTCAAGAACATCATTTACCACATACAGATGCTCTAAAGAAGATTTATGAATTTATCTTTTATGTAAGGTGTGACCATTGGTCCAAGCTGGGGCCCTTGATCAATGAAGTGCTTGTAGATGTGCCTGGTCATTTAGATCGTGGGAAGTTCAGGAGACCAGAGCCTTAATGATCTTGCAGCAGAGAGCACTGGGAAAAACATGCAAAAGGGGGTTATTTTTTACCACCAGGCTCAAAACACCTGAGCTAAATGTGCTCAGGAACAGATCAGCTGAAAGGAGAGATGCTCTTTCTACCCTCTCCCAGTCCTGGCTCCACTGATAGATAATTAAATGCTCGCAGAGTTGGATCCCAACACTGCGAAATCAAAATACCACATTTTTTTAAATTGACTGCCTGTATAGGTAATATAAAGAAAACTAAACTATGGTCAGTAGGCAGCACAGAAATTGTCATCTATCTTTCTTCTTTCAGATCTTTGAGTCTGCATTTAAGGAGAAAGAAGGAAAAATAATTGAAATGCAAAGCAGAGGAATGGGGAGCTGGCAGGAAAGCTGGGGGGCGGTCCTGAGAGCTCTGCTTTGGGAAAAGTCCTCAGATGCAGCTGCTTCCTCATGAGAGCAGTGGGCTATTTTTAATGTGCTGCGGCTGTATTTGCACTTTCAATTGCTGTCATTAAGAAGGCAATACCCACTCTTGTAATTACGTCAGTGGGGTTCACTGGAGTCAGCCAACGCCTCCTTTTCAACACCTGCTGGATGTCTTGCTGTGCTGTAGCAGTCAGGTGAGACTGTTCCAGTTATGCCAGTCTGACAGTGTTACTGGGGCTTGCACATGCCTCACCTAACTACACATGTGCTTTGGATGGAGATATTTATGGCCCAAGGATGGCAGCAGTTCAGCAAGCCAGACTGAGCCTCTCTAGGCAAGAGCTAAGGAAAGTTTCTTGGCCATGTGGAGCATTTCTTTGTAAATCTGCCTTTGGTGTAAATATGTCCCTGGCATGAATGTTCTCTCCTTGGAAAAACACTGAAATAAAGGAGGAGTCCTATAGGAGTGTCCTTAATCAGGAAAATAAAGGAATTCTGTCTCTGGAATCATTTAGGTTTCATTGGTGAGAGTCTTCACTTTTTGGGACTCTTAGATAAGACAACCCTTGGGATGCTATTTGCCCTTCCTGTTGTGATGGATGCAGCTCTTAAGCAAGGGAAGAGCAAATGATCATCACGGATTGCCAACATGAAGGGTTCTGGGCAAACTTAGGAGGAGGTGCAACTTCTTGCAGTTACAGTTTTCATGACAGTCTTAGATTTTTAAGAAATAGCAGAAATACATCAGTCAGAATAGATGTAAGTTAATCCTGTCTTGAGGCAGAGGGGAATTTTTCCTTGTTCCACCTCATTTTTTTCTTCAGGTTAGAAAGATTTTGATAAATTCACTTCTCCTCAGCGTTAGTCTATCTATTCTTCTTTTAAGTTCTCATGGTCAGACAAAGTACTCCAGGCCTTAGTTGCTACCAGAATCCCTGTTTTATCAGAATATGAATTATATGATTAAGAAAAATATTCAGAAAATAGAAATATTTGGCCAACACTGTTGAGCTTTAATTAAAATTAATATAATACTTTATTGGAGCTGAAATTCTGAAGCATCACATGTAACTGAATATATTTAACCAATTAACTAAGTCAAACAAGGCTGTCTAAACTTAATCACAGACCTCTCCATTCCACTATTACGTCAAGTGCTACTAATGCTGTTATACTTTTGACAAGTGGCCCCTGGCAAATGAGCAAATCAATAATGTATTTGAGCTAGGAACCGAGCACATTTGCATTTCTGCAGTGCCTTTTGCTGAGGATCTCAAACACTGTGGGAACTTTCAGTTTGTTAAACTTCCAGCAGTGTGGGGATGCATAAGCAGGTGGTTGAAGGAGTCACACATGAGGTGGAGGGATAAAGGTCTAGATATGGGCAGGGCTTGAGATGCTATGCTAGACCCTTGGATTGGGGCAGACCGCCCTGCCCCTCCCACGGAATAGGGACTTCAGTTCATCCCTTACTGGGATCTCCCATGGGATGCTGAATTCCATCTGCTTCCAGTTTGTGGTTTCCCAAAAGTGCTGAAGTCTGTCTCCAGGATTGCACAGACCAAACTTTGGCTTCTTGAAGACTCAGCTCCACAATTACTCTGCTACTGCCTGCATTTCCTTGGGATTCATGGTCCTCTTTTACTGGTGACAATCCCTCAAGCTCTCTCCATCATCTGAGCTGCACAGCATGTTCTATAGCCCATTCAGGCTTACCTGAAGATGCAACACAGCTTGGTTGGCCATCCCTGTTCTCTTGGAAAAGAACAATGCCTTCCAAAATTTTGGAACTAGTGAAGTTTTAAATGCTCTGGAAGAACCAACATACGCTTTTCATTTGGGACCTTTTTACAGTAACAGTTAATCTCATTGCTAAGAGTCTGCTCTTGATATTCATCCAGCATTTTCCTATTATTAAAACAGAAGTCTAGGGCCATATTTAAAATATCCCTGATACAATAAGTAAAATAAGTATTTATATAGTCACAACACTTGACTGTTTAGCCTGAAATTTGAAAGACCTTTCCAAACACTAAAGCAATAACCCAGATGTGGAGAGCAAACATTTTTAGACATACTGTACTAGAGGAAATAGAGGCCATGAGAAATCCATGCATGATTTGTGTACTGTGATATATTGGGTCTGTGGCTGAGCTGAGCAGAGAGTTTTTGAGATCCATTCCCCAAGCCCTGGACCCTTCTCCTGTAATTTTTTAAAAAATAAATGCTACAGGTATATGAGGTTTGTTCTTTTTTTTTCTCCTGAGAGAAGTATAACTACAAAATGGATTTCCAATAATGGATCATTTATGTTATATCACAGTGTGATTAATGGATCTTTACATCCCCGGAGGGGAACAGACTAGTGACACTGCTACGACAGCATCTCTTCTGGAGTCAGGAGCTCAGTTCCAGTTTTGGCAGCTGTGGGATGAACTAGAGCAGTTTCCTTGATTCCAGTGGAGTCTCTCAGGACCAGTCCTGGTCTGGAGCCTGTGGTGGTTGATGTCCAGGAGGACTTAAGCCTCATCATGCAGCAACAGGAGGGTAAAGAGCAGCGATTGCACTCCAAGTGAACAAGCACTTAGAAGAATGAAAGGCAAAGATGACTCGTCCCCCAGAAAGCAGTGACGTCAAAGGAAGTGTCAATAATAGTAGATAAAGCTGTTACACATGAAAAGAAACTTTTGACTACATTGATGCTGTGAAGTTGTGTTTAGGGGTTCACAGGCATGGGAAGGGGATAGAAATTAATACAAAGAAAAGGTGGGTGAGGGAATTTCTATTATTAAAGAAGGAAAGAGGCCCCCGAATGGAGGCAGAAAGGCTGATGAAGGCAAACACTCCACGAGTTCCTGAATTTTCAGGGTGGGGAGTTGGAGCAACTTTGTCAAGCTGCTGAAAATCCCAGAGTCCCTTGGGCAACACCTTTTGTGCTCTGCCTCTGCAGGAAGACGGCTTTATGAGATAATGATGTTATTTCAGCACAAACTCTTTCATTCCTGCAGCAAATTAAAAGAGGGAAAAAAAGGGGGGATATCTGGGGGAAAAGAAACCAATGTTATTTACTCCTCTGCAGCTGACATTAAAGGCTTCTTTAAGGGCCAGTGGGTTATTAACTTCCTGTCGCCTGCCACAATGATATGCTGTGACATATTGTCACCGCATTCCAGCGAAGCCTTAAACATTAATTGGGAAGTAAGATGAGTGAAGCGGCTTTAATGAGATACCTTGTTGTAACTTCCAACTTTACACATTATTTACAGTGATTCCACTAATGGTTCCATCCATCAGAGGCAGGGAGAGGGATTGGGGATGAGAGCAGGGGAAGGAGGGGTGAAAAGAAGGAGATAGATATCGTAAGCTGAGTGAGAGATGCAGGAAGTAGGGTAGGACAGAGAAAGAGAAGTTACATCCCTCTGGTGTTTCTCACCTTGAATTTAATTTTCTTCAGTCATTTTCCAGCAGTTTTGCAACAATAAGATGGGAAGAGAGTTTATTCCATAACACAGTCCCACTGATTAACCTGGCATTACCATGCCTTTATTGCTCCTCCCTTCTGTCCTAAATCCTTCTCTTGGCTTCCTTCCCTTGGATGCTAACTGAGGATGCACAAAATTCACCTTAGTTTTCCAGGGTGGATGGAAAGCCCACCCTGGCTGGATGGGCAACTGGATACACATTCATGAGGTGGTTGTTAAACATTATGGGGTAGGTGTTTACAAGGTTATAGGGAGTGGACCAAGACAAGCAAGTCCTGTGAAGGCAGTGCAAGGATCATTGGAGTGAGTTTATTTAAAATTTTGCTTAAAAATTAACTTAAGAACCAGATTGTCAGCATCATCTTATTGAAGCCACCCCAGATAGGATGGTGTGGCTGTTAAATCTGGTGGCTGTTATTAACACTGTCCAACTTAAACCTGCAGACAGCAGATAAAATCACCGAGAGACCAAAAGTTGTGGCAGATGCAGATTTAAAAGGCAAGATGTGGAGAGGCTGCATTCTCCAACCTGGGCTGCCTGGTGTGATATCCAAATTTGCAGTTGTGTGATAGCACAGAGACCCCACATCAGGAAAACCCTTCCCATCAGCAATACAGCTCTACCCACCTCTGCAGGACCAGAACCAGCCCTAAGAATGAGAATGGATCACAGCCTGACACCACACATGACCTTCAATTACAGCCCTAAACCAATGACAGGAGAAATGCTGGACTGGCAGCCTCAGAGGCCTGAAATCCTTGGAAGAAGGGTGTCAGGCCAGGCCAGATACTATTAGCATGATGTCTTTTCTTCCATGCAGCGTTGGGGTCAAAGCTGAGCAGGTAGCAGATGAACCCAGTTTCCATGCTCCCATTATTCCCTAGATGAGTCAGCTGGTCTTGTGATTCAGGTGGGTCAATAGTGTAAGGAGGAAGATTTGACTTTGTTTTAATTAGAAGGAGCAGAAGGAGCTGGGGGAAGACCATGATTATAATAACGTGGCCTGGTAGGGAAGTGCCCAGGGCACCAGGCATTCATTCCTAGCTAGAAGGCATGTGGATTACATGATTTCAGGATGCTCTGCACAAGATCAGGTTTATGATCCTTGTTCTGTTTTCCATTATATCATTTCTATCCTTGTTAACAGCAAAGTCCCACAGCAGCACATGCAATCACAGCTAATGGATTCCAGTTTTACTCCTAGATTTAAAGAACGTTTCTTTTCGCAATACTGAGCTGGATGGCTGTTGAAATGGAGCAGACAAAGAGAAAATTAATTGCAAATATGGATGTATAAAAAGCATCAGGGGATAGATCAGCTGGGGGAAACACACGGAGTTTAAGAGCACATGCGCATGTCAACAGCCCCTTTTTCCATGAAAAGTTGAAATTTCCACTCACAGCTACCTGTCAAGGTTGGCGTGCCTTTAATTGTAATGTCTGCGTGCTTCTTTAGGCACCATTTAATTCTCTCTGACAGCCACCGATTTAAAAATAAAGGCAAACACTCAGAACTTAGTGGTGGATTGGAGCCAGGCAAGGGATGTGCTAATTGCCAGATGTTGTTCATTTGATTCTGATCCATTACCAAAATTAAAGAAGAAAGAAATGGAAGTAGGAAAAGGAAAAAACCTGCCCCGCCTTCCCTCCATGGAGCTGTCTGTAGGTTTGACTTGTTGCTGTTGGTGAACTTCACTAAGCAGAGCACATTGGGGTGTTTCTCCATTAACAGCATCACAGGCCAAGTCACTGTATGCAGCGGACTGTGGAGCATCTCTCCTGGGGTCTGGTGTACAGCGGCTTCCAGGGCTAGCAGGGAAATATTTCTCCACTGTGTAGCCAGCTGTAGCCTCTCTCTGACATTTCCAGCAGCTAATCTGCTTTATCAGAGATGAAAAACTTCCATAGCTGGTGGCTCAGGAGAACAGGAGGAGAAGTCAAAAACTCAGCCTGGATTTAAAGTAACTCTTCACTTGGATGGTTGCTAACACCTATTCCCTGCACCTCTTGTGCTATTTAGTCTGAGAAAAAGGATTTTTAAGTGCCAAGGGAAAGGTAACAAGGTCAAGGATGAAGACAGACAGCTTAGATTTACTCCTAAGGCAAATCTGAGCTGGATTTGGACTCAGCCATGTAGGTTCCCCAATGCGTTTTGCCTCTGTGAATCCTAAGGGGAGATTCATTTATTCACTGGTTGATTCTTGGGGTGAGACTCAGGTGCCAAAACTAGGCATTTAAAGCCAGTTAAGACAAAGGGATCTCTCAGAGGGACCCACAGACAGCTTTCAAGAGAAGCTAAGGGAAACCTTACCTTTCTGGAGAGTTTATCTCCTTCCAAGAGGACACTGCGTCAAGTGTGGTCTCTGGAGGGCAGGAATTTGATCATCAGCAAGCAGTAGGGCCACCATTCCTTCCTGGAGCTCTTGGGGAAGCCAGTCATGGTGGGATGGCTGTCCTGCCTCCCACAGCTGCAGGGTGATGAATTGGAGGGCATTTCTTTGTAACAGAAAATGCTGCAGAAGTCTGGGCTGCACAATACTGAGTACTCATGGAAACTTGTCTTTTGCACAGCCTGGCCTGATGGGCAGCTCAGGCAGCAGGGCTGGGTACAGGCACCCAGCATCATCTTGTGGCTGCTTCTAGAGACACAGACACAGAGGGCTTCAACTTTGCTTTAAGACGAAAGGGCTTCTCGTTCAACTGCCAGGTGGATCAGTTCATTAAATAAAACCCAAAAAATTACCTATGATTCTTGTTCCTTACAAACTGCTTGGGGTTAGCCATCAGGCTGGGTATTTATTGTGAGCAGAGGTCGGCTGTGAAATGCAGAACTTCAATATCCCCTTTCAAAATAAAATCAAAAAAAGAATGACTGAAAATTGGGATTTCAGCTTATTACCCTCTGAAAGGTGGCTGATACCTCATGCAGTCCAAATGGCACCCTCTTGGATGATCTCTACATTTCTTCTTTTCTGTGGTATATCAGATAATCCACTGAGCCTTCTTTTCCCAGCAGTTCCTAAAGCTCCTGTCAACAGGCCAGGCTTAATGCAGGATTGAACCAGAAAAGGGATAGAACTGCTGACAAAAATGTCCCTTCAGAACAGGACATGGCCCAGTACAGGAAAGGGCATATAATGTCATTTCAAGCCATTTTCTTCCCTCCAAGTCAAGGCTTTTCTGATACATTCAAAGAATTACATATACACCTAAAATATGTAATTAGGCTCTTGGCTCACATGCAGTTAGTGAGCGTAAAAGAATCAGAGCATCCATAAACATTGGAGGAGTTTCTTTTTTAATCACTCATTCCTTTAAAAGTAAAAAGTAGGACAGATGAGCTGTGAAGGAGGGAAACAAGGCAAAATTATTCTTCTGTCATTTGTGACTGCTCTAATCCACATGAAAAAGGTTCTGAACAGCAGTGTTTGGGTTTTCCTCCCTCGGTGGGGTAAATGCAGGGAATTCATTAAACAGACAACCTGGCTGTGCCTAAATCCTTCATCTATCATAGGGATTTGTTTTAGAAAGCTCTGCTCTTGCATGAGATATATTTGGATTTGGAGTACAAAGAGTGTCTTCATTTAACAGCTCTCCATTCTCATCAGGTTGGCCTTCCTTGGGGCTGTCCTTTCAGTTGTCTGGGAGTTTATTCTCATAACAGGCTCATCTATTCCTTTGTCAGATATTCTTTCAAAATGGCCCCTGTGCAATAAATTGACTGAATTTGGGAAAATTCCTTCTTTGAGCTACTCCATATGGACAAGAAAAATCCACTATTAACTGCATAGCAATAAAGTTTTACAAAGATATTTCTGGCTTTTTACCTGCTACAATTTCAGTTTAATTTTGACAATATTTTTAACCAGGCTGCAGGATGTCTTGTCCATACTTTGCTAAAGAGGTCAGCTACCTTGTACATGCCCCCATTTAACAGTCCTCCCATGTTTCTGATCTCCAAATACCATGCACAGACCACCTGGAGTGGGTAGCCTCCTGTTGCCAGGCTGCAGCTGGTGGAAAGTATATTTTCTTTGGTGGTTTTTTGTGGGTTTCCCCCCCCCCCCTTTTTTTTTTAATATGTGAGCTATCTATATGGGTAAGCTCACTGCTGCAGCACCACTCTGCTTTGGGACCCACCGAATGGAGCACGTGGAGCTCGAGGAGTTTGATCATTTGGACCCAGAGGGAAAGAGCTGCTCTGTGTTTCAAATATCTGAAATCCTGAGTGCTGCGGAGGCAGAGCTCAAACGTGAGGCAGGTGACAGGCTGCTGCTTGTGCAGTGCAGAAGTGAGCCCGACAGGCTTCTTTCTTTAGCACCTACGCCTTGGTATCTCAGCACCATCTTTGTCCACACATAAGACACTACTTGCTGCAGCAAGTAGTCAAGTTTGCACCGGAAGTCAAGTTATCCTGAGGGCTTTTAGATGTAATGAGTCCTTTTGCAAGCAGGTTGCAGCAGTCCATTGAAATGCTCCTTACATGAGCTCTGGATGAAATGCAGGGTGAGTGCAGGGGACAAAGGGAACTATATTATCATTTTTTCCCTAATAAGGAGTGATACAGAAAGAGAATACAGTATACAGTTCGCTTAACTAATTTTCTAACCAACAGTCATTGCAATGTTCTCTCTAGGATCAGAAGGAACAAGGCAAGAAGTAGAATAATAAATCCAGACTGCCTTTTTGCAAGTTACAACCATATCATTATGGGAAAGAGTTTAAGGACATCCACTCTGGGGAGAAAAAATTGAAAACAGAGGCCACTTTGGCTCACCCTTGGCAACATGATTAATTAAAATTAAATTCAATAAAAAATAACTTTCAGATGCCATCTGAATAAAATCTACCATCTAAATATTGTTCTCTGGAGACATAAGGCTATCTGTGCTGGTGAGCTGATTTTGAATGGGAAGATGCATCATCTTGGGATGCAATATATCCATTTCCCACCTGCCGCTGCTGCCTGCCATGTCAGCCCACATTTGCAGTCAACACACTTCTGCTATCCTGAGAGACATGGGCTCTGTGGAAACATGCTGTGCAGTGCAAGGTGGAAAGCAGGGTGAAGGCTGGGCACAGCTGCACCCAGCCCAGCTGCTGGGACACCCTCTAGCTTTGGTTAATTTTGCTCCTTGCTGAGTTAGTGAAGGGTGTATGTCAGGCCTGGTTTAGCTTGAAGCAAGTGAATGTCACAGCACTGTCTCATTTCTGTATGACATTGCACCAGGAACAGCATGTGCACACAAATGGGTTGGGAAGGTTGTTTTAATGTGCTGTGCTGGCCATCACAGAGCTCCAGCACGGAGAGGCAGCTGCCTGCTGCAAACCTGCTCTCAGCCTGCCCTGCTCAGCCCCACGGCTGTCACCCCTTCCCTTCTGTACCCCTTCCCCAGAGCACAGCCTGCCCTGATGGAAAGGCGGCAGCACCTTAATCCTGTTTCCTTTCTGCTGGGCAATCTCCCTCCAAAGTGGCATAAGAGCATTGGTGGAAAGTCAGTTGCCGTTTAAAAGAAAGCAGAAATATCAGCTGTGTTGTTTTCTTTTTATTGTTGTTGTTGTTGTTTGTTTTTTTTGGTTTTTTTTTGTTTTCTTTTATTTTAGGGGACTTCTAATTCCTTTCTGTAGTGTTCAATTACACACAACTCCCAGAGGATGAGACGAGAGCCCAGATGATCCAGGCTGTAGTGCGTCCTTATTAGATTATACAGCATCAACTTCCTTCAGGCCACAACCCCAAGGACAGGGAATTACATGAGTTTTCCATCTCTCCCTTCCTGTTATAATCAATAGTAAAAAAGTGAATTGCCAATAGGGGAGGTGAGTTATGTCCCTGGAGGCACATCCCCACTCCAGAGCACTTGGTCCTCTTTGGTTGCTTAGAGTAAGTCAGACTTTTATCTCTCTTGGTTTCAGTCTGCAGATGTGTGGTGTCATCTCTCAGAAAAAAATCCCAAGGGAGTAAATCACTATTTCAGAGCTTTGTCTCCCATGAATCAGTATTACTCTTCTGTCCATACTGGGCCTGCTTTCCCCCTGTTTCTGTTTCCAGTCAATCACTGAAAGTGAGGCAAGATTACTGATTTTTAGCCACCGGAACAGAGATCTGCCACTTGCATATCTCTCACCACTAGTTTATTGTGCAACTGCATATTTAGTGGTGTCAAATGCGCATCTAAGATTAGAGGAGACAAAACTGTGAATGTCTTTGAAGAGATGCTTAGGAAAGGCTTGCTATGATACAGATACACCTGAAGGCATGGAGAAGAGGAGATGGGGAAGATTTTCTTTCAGACAGGGCCTCCAGAGGCTCTTTAGTCAAGAAAATGCAGTGGCATTATTAAAAATTATAATAGTGTCATGAAAAATTAAATGGCAGGTGGCAAGCAGAGTTTAGGATGGAACAGGGGAGATGTGGATTGTTTTACTGTAGCTTGTGGATATTAAAACAAGGCATTTAGAGTCTGGTCCAAGAACAATTAGCTGGCATCTTCTCACTGACTTCAGAAAAAGCTGGATCAGGCCTTAAAACTCAGGAGGATGCTGAGTTCAGCACACTGGAGCTAATCCTGATTTACACTAATATGCAGGAGATCAGCTCAGATCTGTTGACTGAAAATGCCTAGACCTACCTATCTGTATGGTTCTGCAAGACAGAGAAAACTCAACCCTTGCATTAAGATTCCTCTACCTGTATTTCAAGGGACCAGAAGTATCTCTGCATCTTCAGCTTTGCATGATGCCTTAGGACACAATCCTCTGAAGGATCAGCCACCTTTGTCCAAAGTGGCCTCGGGACATAGCTGACACCTCCTTGCACCATTATCCTTCATCTCCCTGCTCTGCCAAGGCTCTCCCACACAATGGGCTGTCTGCTTCACCCCCAGTGCCCTCCTGCTCTTCTCCAGCCTCCATGGATTCATTTTATTCCCGGTGCAAGACAGGCTGGGAGGCAGGGCTTATGAGGCAAGAGCTATTGCAGTAAGAGCTGTGGAGGCTAAACTGCTTTTAAAAGCCACTTAATAAAGCTCAGCAGAAAATCTAAAATGAGTTAAAGGAAACTAATGTGAATCTCAATTTTTAAAATTCATAACATTTATCAGTGTCCATGTGAGGCAGCACAACAGAAGTAAACATCGACTCCCATTGGCTCCATTGGCTCCCCGTCTACACTCCTGACAGCAGAATCAGTCCCTCTCTCTGTCGCTGGTGTTACTGTCTCAGGGCATGTTAGATGGATGTCTGAGCTACCTCAGCCAGCATCTTTTCTCTTGTAAGAGGCAAAGATCCTCCACAGTCTAAAGGAAGACAGAGGCATGCTCCAGAGCTTTGGGAAAGAGCGTTTGCTGGAGATCTTTTACATGCTGTACATCTCTGACATTCTCTGCAAGTCGCACGACTCCTGAAACTGCCAGGAGCGGATGGATAATCACCTCTGTGCTCCAGTCCTTCCTCCAAAGCAAAAAGTTTCTAAAATTGCAGTTCTAAAAGTGCAGAGGTGCCAATTACATTTGAGACGTGTCATGAAATGCTGGTGAGGGTCAGAGAAATTACTCTGGAAATGGCCCCTTGTTATTGCACTTACTTTTTTTGTAGGGAAATTCTGCCCTGAGACAAACCTGCTGGTCTGGCTGGGAAACGGAGCAGCCCCGAGGGGTCAGTGTGCCAGTACCTGCTGAGAGTCCCTGCTTTCAGGACTGCCCTGGCACTCCAGCCTTGATGCCCAGCGGTGACCCCAGGGCTTCTGCACCCCCTGGAGGCACAGACCCTTCATATCTGGGCTGCTCACCCAGGAGAACCCCATGGCTGCTCCTGAGGGCTTTGCAGCTCCATGCATGGTGCCCAGCACATGGGTACCCTCTTCTCCAGGGACTGGTCCCTGGTGACTCCATGTACCACCCAGCCCAATCATGGCTTATTCCTGGGAGTGTGAAAAATTATGACCCCCTCAGCTTTGGGTAATGACCCTTGTGACTTGCCTCTGATCATCCCCCTAAAAACACACTGCTGAATTTTTTGTTTTCTGAGCCGTTTTCCTCTGTAGCATCCATCAGACCACTGTCTTTTTATTCCCTCCTCCTCTTACAAAGTCTCCCCTCCAATTTGCTCCTCCAGATGAGACTCAAAGCTGCTAGCATTTATCACTGTCACCAAAGTATCCCTTTCTTCTGTTTGCTGACACTTCACCCACCGATCCCAATTACTGGCTGTCTTCTCTTCCATTCATACAAATTCCCCATGCAACTTTGGATCATCAATTTTCAGCAAATGGGCTGTTGGTGAGTGCTGGGCCCTGCCTCATCCCCCTTGGCTGACTGGTTGCTTCCAACACATGGTGTCCCTGCTGCTCCCAGGCCAGATGAGTGAAACTTTGTCAGGAGAACAGTGAATAAAGAAGAAAGACCTTGTTTCCCTTGTTTCCCACATTCCTCCTATATTCACAGGAATTCAGCTCTTGGTGAAAAGTGTCAGGTGGGCGATCACAGAAGTCCCAGATCCAGCACCTGGTGAAGCACTGGCCCTGAGGTAGAGACCACATGTAATGAAGACCAGACTGACAAAAGAAATGAGAATGGCCCTGTGAAGCCTGAGAAGGGATGCAGGATGCTCATTTATGTGGCCAGCATAGTGTAGTTCCTGGTCACACAGATCTCATCAACAGGTCAAAGGGGGACTTCAGTGCAATCTTTCCTGTGCTGGAAGTCAAACATTTATTTAACCCCTTCGGAGACCAGGCAAGTCCTTCTCCTCCCCAGCCTGCTGTTAGATTGCTTTGGAGTGTCTGGGAGCACTGTGAAGATGGTCCAAACTAAACATTTCTCTGTCTGCATGTATCTGCAATGTGCTCCTGCCTCAGCACAGGCTGCACTGTGGCATTTCTATTTAAGTGCTGAAATCAAATGAATAGCTTCTCCACAGCCCTTTGCATCTTACAGTGCATCCATGTGTCACTCCTCCATGTCCCTGGCTTATGGAATTGGTCATAGGTGAGGAGGGAGAAATTTTTATAGGATTCCTTTGTAAAAACCCTCCAAGCAGGCACATTGGGATGCTAGTAATAATCCTTCTGTTTCTTAGTATATGATAACTGCCTCCTAAAATATTAATGGAATCATGTCATGTGATCCTAAAAATAGGCTTTCCAATTCCTCTCTGTTCACTCCTTAAGGTTTCTTGTCTGTTGTGGTTTAACCTTTTCTGGCATTTCACTGATTGTAGCAACTGCTTTTCCAGAGTATTGCAAAACCTCGTGCCCTTTCCCGGTGTGTACACACCAGTGTACATCCCTCACACGCCACTCAGCTTTCCTATCATTTTGGCACAAGAATCTCCTCACCAGTATGTACATACATTAATCCACCCAAAGACATCACAGAAATTTATTCCAATATACACTGCTGCATAATCCCAGTATCTTTTTAGCACAACTACCATCTCAACTGCCCTGGCCCCTCCAGGACAAGTCAGAAGATACCCAAACACACCTGAAGATTTTGGGGAAGCTGATCAACCTGTGTAGCCCAGCAGGTCTTGGAGCACCCGGACTTCACTGCTTCTTTGTTGCTGCAATGCTAATGGATGAAGTTCTATAAATATTTGATTGACCTGTCACTGCCATGCTGCTCTCATTTATCACTTGCTCAAGTTGGATCCGAATTACTTTGGAATATTTTGTGCTGTCTCTACAGAGTGTTCAATTCTTCTCCTGCTAACCCCACTGCCCCTTTCTCCAAGCCACCTCCAATGCAGTACAGCACACAATGGAGCAGCTCCTGAAAACAGCCCTTCCTGGGCCAGGAAATAAAACAGAACCAAGTTCTTGGGGCAGTGGGACAGAGAATGTAAATCTAAAAAGATGCAGGAATAACCCAGACAGGGCAGGGTGATGTATGTAGGTTGAACTCACTCTCAGTATGAGGGAGTACATACCACAGTGTATGAGATCAACAGCCCCTCTCTGCCATTTCCATAGTGCTGTGTCCCAAAAGAGGATCACAGATTTACAAGAAATTCAGGTAATTTGCTCGTCATGTTACCCATAGGAAGTGAGTAATTCTCTTCGCTCACCACTCTAATCAGAGCCTGGGTATTTTACTAGCAAGGGCTCAGGAATAAATTAGGATATATAGTCCATACAATCAAATTCTATTCTGTTCATTTTCACTCCTGTCTTCTTTAGATTTTTACATTTGGGATGAAATCAGCAGATTTTAGGGCTTGCAGAGATTGAAATGACTGTGTTTAGTGATGCAGACCCTGCTCACGCAGAGACCAGTGTTGCTCTGCTCATGGTAATGAGCCCCCCAGGGTGCTCGTAGCTGCCCTGGGCTGACACAAAGGCCTTTGCTTGATCCCCCTGCAAACCCTCACTACATCTGCTCCAGCATTTCCAGGGCCAGTCCAGCCCCACAGTCCTCTCACTGATGCCACATCGCTTTTTACTGGAGGATAAACCTGTAAATCTGTGGGCTGAGCAGATTTGTGGATCTACCTGCAAAATCCCAGGGCTGAGCCAGCTCTGGAAACTGGCGAGGAGTTGTGTTGGAAGTGGTGTATAAATCCCATGGGCTGAGTTGCCTCTGCACAAATAAATCCTTCTCTCAGCCTTCAAAAAACAAAAGCCTGACACATTGAACTACTTCTATCATTAGAATTACCCCTCTCATTAGCTCTCCCCCTCTGCCTCCTCCCTTCCACGTGTCAGCAATATGCCGATCCATCCTGCTTACACCAGCTCTTACCTGCACTCCAATTACTTTCTCATCTCCCCCACTGGCTGTTTTCAATACTATTATCTGCTGCATTTGCTGGATCCGGCTTTCAAGCGTTTGACTGATGCCTGATTCCTGTAACCAGAACATGTCTGTTGATTGGACTGTCAATGGATTTCTTGGCAGAAAGGGCACTGGGCCTTGCAAATGTGAAACTGTATTTCAATCTCATTTAGGAGGAAAGAGAAAGGAGAAAGAAAAATACCCAAAAGCTACATTTTCACTTGCTCTCTTTGAACAAATGCTTTAAGTAAACAAGCATCTTACCTTTTTTTAATAAGGTCATTTGTGACATCACTTTCTTATCAGAAAAAGGAACATTCTGTGTTTTGTATTTTCAGCCTATCTTTATTTTTCAGCAAATGACTTCTTACAGATTCTTCTGTGGGGAGGGAAAAAGTGGGGAGGGATATACATCCACCCCTATCTCCTGGCTGCCCATAGTGACACCTGGCTCTAACGGGAGCAAGTAAAGCCATCTCTGGTCAGCCCTCCCCATGCCTGCTTGCAGCCAGAGCCTCTCTGGAAGAATGCACCTTTGACTTTCCTAAATAACAATGCAATTACCTTTGAAAGCTGGCAGCCAAAGTACGTGCTGAGAGATGGCTATCATTAAGAAGAAATTATCTGCTCTCAGGGAATGGCCAATTTGTTAACTTGGGAAGGAGGAGAAAGATCCCAGTTATAGACCACATGGGTGGGAGAATTGCTTCTTCACCTGGGGGAATCTCTTGAGGACTGAAGGATGAGTCCTGGGTGAATTGGATCTGGTGCACTTTGCTCCCTGTGCTGTGCAGGTGCAAATAAGCAGGTCTGTACCATGCAGTTCTCCTCCATGCACAGGGTACGAGTCCCACAGAGTCATTCCATACCTGGAAGCCACTCATGGGGAAACAACTAAATGGTTCTGCTGCTGGAGACCTGAGCTCAAACACAACTGACCTGTCACCTGCTTGTGGCTGAAGGAGGCTGCCAGAATTGCTAGTATCGCCTGAAGTTCCCAAAGCCCCAGGATAAGGAACTACATTTGCATAACAAAAGCAGGGAAAAGACAATTTTTGAGACAGGAAAGACTGAGGCATGGATAGATTACTTGATATTTAAATAAAACACTTGAAGTAGGCTTCCATCAAACTGTACATTTAGGGCTGGACAGGTGAACTCACACACTAATATTTTTTCCCACTGCCTCATCAAGGGCTCTTTAATGGATAAAACCAGGATAACTGATCTGTGCAGAAAGACCAGGCTGTGCTGAACATTGGAGGTAACCTTTGATTTTGCACCTAACTGCAGAGACCACCATCTCCGTGTGGCATTTTCACATCTAAATGCAACCCCAAGAAGCCCACCAGTGAGTTAGCTGAGAAAAAAGCTGAAATCACTGGTGTTGACAGGACTATCTGAAAATATCAGCATGTTCAAACTTAGAGGTTTGCTTGAGACCTTTCTGGAAGACAAAAACATTCTTTGATTGCTCAGAAACAGATCTGGTGGGCTTATAGTGCTAAATAAAGAACAGCAGAATCAATGAGCTTTGAAGATGACAAGATTTTCTAGGTCACGTTGTCTTTTTTTTCCCCCTTGGCCAATACAGACTGTTTTGTAGATTGTAGCCTTGAGACCTCCTTCCAAAGCAACCCTAAGTGTTACAAGCAATGCAGTTTGACAATTGCTTAGTGGATACACACAGACATCAGCTTTGTAGGTGCTGAAGCTGTTAGGGTACGGCTGGTAATATAAACAAGTATGTTTTGAATATTTATTACCTTTTTAGGAGGAATGAGCTGGGGAAAAAATAGTCTGGAAGAAGGTTGTGCAGAAAACTCCTCCCTGAAAAGGGATGAATAATCACTTCCTTCCCTCCTAACAGATCTAATCTACTGCTGCCATCTTTCCCCCTTGCCATGGGCTCCTGCCTAGGGTGAAGCAGCCCAGATGTGGAGGAGGGGATGGACATGAAACTAGTGCCTTTCCAAACCTGGGTAAACAAGTAAAACTGGACTTTGTTGCCTAAAAGCCAGAGCAGAGGCAGAGCCAGGCCTGCCATGGGAGATGGAGGAAAGAGAGGGTTGTCAACAGAGGGCAGAGTGTGGTGCTGGGATTTCTGGAGAGAAATTTCTTCCTGTAGGGAGAATGAATCTTCTTTTTTATCGCTCTCCTGACTTTTTCAGCAGAGACATTGCACAATCACTGGTGCCTTTAGTGAGGAAAATGTAAATATGTCAGGAAACACAGACTTAGTGTAGCATCTGTGATCCCCTCTGGGTCAAGTGCTGGTCTCAAAGGATGGGTCATTACACAGTGAACTCAAAGAGGGTGAAGCAAGCACATCTGCCAAGAGACAACTCAACTCCTGCAGAGTTGTCCAGGAGACCTGGGTTTTCAGCTCAAAAATCCCACTCTGGGGAAGTGAAATTGGTGCAGGAGAAGCCTCTTGGCTTCTCCAGTAAGACTTGAAGGAAAGGCATTCACCAGAACCGATTTGCAAAAATCCAGACTATTTCAGTCCTGGTACTGGACTTCTGCATTTTACATATGTTTATGTCCAAGCCAGAACCTTGTTCTCACAGCCACATTCAAAATGCTCCAGCTTCAGGCAAACTTACACTGAGGCTCCCTTGTTGAGTCCTGAGGAAAAGAAGATGGGATGGGAGGCAGTTTTGGATGCTATGGACTTGTTGCTATCTGGGCTCAGTGCCAGGAGCCAGGGAAGCTCAATGCCTGCTCCAGTGGTGACCACAGCTTCCACCTATTGCACTGCTGGCCTGCCTGCTGCATGGCTCTGGAGGGAAGCACTATTTGGGAAATACTGACAGAAAGGAGGGAGAGTGAAGACTACAGCAGCCTGAAAAACAGCAGCATTAGCAGCAGGCCAAGAGGAGGTTATTCCCCTGATACATCTCCTCTTCCCACTCCCCATCATGCCAGCAGCCTCTTTAGCTTCTCACAGAGGTTGTGAGGATTCATTAGTTAATGTTTGTGAAGCTCTGTATAGATGGAGAGAGCTATGTAAGTGCTAAGTATTATTATTATTACAGAGAGTCGCTGTTAAGGCAATGGATATGCTCTTAAGTGTCATTTCATATTTAATTAACGTACAATAATTGTATTCCTAAATCTGCAGGTAAATCTTTATTCTGACACTTCCTTTAAAGAGACATTGCAGCAGAGCTGCTGCTAATGGGCCTCCACCCTGCTGGTCTGCTAGGAAGGAGAGGGAATAGCTGGGAGCAGGGGAAGCAGAGCCACCGGGAAAGAAGGGCAGCCAAGGCTTTTTGTTCTCTCCACCACACCTCTGTGCGCACACAGCAGCCCCACAGTGAACTGATCTGACCTGAAAGGTTTGATTGGCCAGCCCCAAGGGAGGTGGATGCTGTCCCCTGTGTGGAGGGCAAAGCTCCTGGGTTTTTCCTGAGGTCAGGCTCCTGGCAGCATCAGCTGAGCACTGCACGTGTCTTCTGAGTAACTAAACACAGCTGCAGCTGTGCACCTTGTCATTATCAGCAGAATTAAAGAAATTTTTTAAAAGAGGCTAGAGAAGCTTAAAAGTACAGAACTGGGAATTTCCCTGCTATTTTCCAGGGACATCTTTGCCAATAAATGGTATTCTCAGAGCTTTTACTGACAGAGGGAAGCAAGGAGAAATCATCTGTGGGGCCATCTGCTCCTCTAGCAAATGGGAAGAGGAAGCCACTTCTCCCACTTCCCAGCAATGTTTGCATTTTCAAGAGAGACAGGGGAAGTAAAAAAAGCAGCAGTCCATCATTAGCTCAGAAGTAACACACCTACAAGAAACACAGGCAGATGCCTGAGCCTTCCATGTCAGTTGTTCTTACCCAAATACCTCTTTCCTCTAAAATTTGTTGACAGAAAAGTGGCCTCTATGGACATATCCCCAAAAAGCCCAAAGGACAATTTTCGGTTGCTCCTGGGGTGCTCAGGGTGAATCACAGGTACTGTGGAGAGAGCACCAAGCACTGCACCTTCACCTTTGTGATTCCCTTCCTCGTGACAGGCACTCCACATTGCTCTACCCTTACTCCCAGCACACACACACCCACCCTTCCAGTTCCCACAACAACCCTAATCTTATCGTCTAAATATTCCCCACAACAACCCTAATGTGATTGTCTGAATGTTCCTCATCAGCACTAAGTGCTCTGGAGGTCACAGGTGATAAAGCTCCTGCCACTGCCAAGGACCAGGCTTTGCTCCAGCTCCAGCCCCAGCACCTTCCTCCCTTTCTCTCCCCGTGGCTTTGAAAGCAGCCGAAGTGACAGAGCCCTGGGTGCTCCCTCCTCGACTCCCCCTCGAATCTCTCCTCTGCTCTCATCTACTGCATTTGCAAGGCTTTCCTCCGTGACATCAGCTGGGGAGAAGGAGAGCAGAGCAAGGAGGGGAGGGCAGGCAAGATAATAGGGATGCTATCAAGGTAGAGAACCTGGGGAACCCCTGAGAGCGAGGGTGTGTGGGCAAGAGGGGCTGCAAAATGCAGGGGAGACAGTGGCCACTGAGCAGCTGCACAGGAGCTGCAGGGAGAGGGAGGAGTCAGCTGTCAGCTCATGGTGAGATTTAAAAATGTAAACTCAGATGTAAGGTCAGACTGGGGGTTACAGGAAAATCGGTCAATTTTTTAGTCTGATTTCGGGTGTAGCGTCTTGTGGTTCAGAACATAACAGAGGTCAGTGAATTGGCAAAGTGCTGTCAAGCCCTCAGGATGCTCTCGTGGCATCTCAGGCTACCACAATTGACTGTTTAATTGCCAGGTCGGGGGAAAGAGGCCAATGTGTGCTCAGGGAGACATGGAACTGGAAGGGCTGGGGCAAGGGCCAGACTGCTGCCTGAAAGGGATATTGGTGAAATACATCCTCAATGCAGGCATCACATTCCTGTGATTTGTGGCTAAAGGAAAAGCACCTCTGTAACAACACTTCTCGCTTTCTCTGCAACCCATGCACTTTGCAGTTTTTCCTGGATTCCCAAAAGGCTTCACTTGCCAGAAATACCTTTCACCAGCTATCCATCCTAGTAGACACAAGATCTGCATTCATCACCTCCTGCTGCCTTTCCTTTGACTGTTGTCAGCACCCCTTGCCATGCAGAAGCTTTTGTACCAGTCATTGGAGCAGTCCAGACTGCCTTAACCCTGCTGCTTTCCAGAGCACACCACCTCGATGGTTCCTCACAAATGCAACCTTAGGTACCTTTTCAGACCCTATAATTCACAGACATGGCTCATGATGTCCATGGCAATTCTTTCCTTAAGGAATCTGACTGATGTCTTTTTACTATACAAAAGTCTATTTCCACGACTTCTTGTCCTGTATGTGTCTTCAGCAGATCTTTGGGGAGATGGTTTGCAGGGTCTGTCCACTTTTATTTTCTTCACAGTGGCTATAAAGAACCCCACAGTTAACCCCACAGCTTCTTCTGGGTTGGTTTTATTTTTTCTACTCAGCTGCAATCTAGAAAGGAGAAACAGTGGAGATATACTTGAGGAAGGAGAGACTGAAAGAGGCACTTCAAGTTAGCATATAAAATCAAAACCTATAACTATTGAAAGTCTCAATAAGTAGGTGAAAAATGATGTATTTACTTACTGCTGGCATGATCTCCTATCCGACATACTGAATAATGGCACAAATTTTTAATCCATCTTTGGGGAAGAGATTGAACTCTCTCTAGAAATATATCTCATATGTTTTGGATATTGCTATTAGTTAGAATTATCAATGCTCTCTTTCCTCCAAGAGCTTTCTTCAACAGTCAACACCTTGGGTTCCAGGTTATCCAATAGAAAAACTGGAACAATGAGAAAAGAAAAGAAAAGAAAAGAAAAGAAAAGAAAAGAAAGAAAGAAAGAAAGAAAGAAAGAAAGAAAGAAAGAAAGAAAGAAAGAAAGAAAGAAAGAAAGAAAGAAAGAAAGAAAGAAAGAAAAAGAAAGAAAGAAAAAGAAAGAGAGAAAGAAAGAAAGAAAAAGAAAGGAAGAAAAAGAAAGAGAAAGAGAAAGCTTTATGTACACACTACAGCAGATCTTAAGAGCAGGTGGAAGATAATGTCATCACCAGTTTTACAAAATATGTCATCAAGGAACCTGTATTTCAACATATTGTCCAGAAAGTGTTCTAGTGTCCAAAAATACAACAGTACTCAGAACAATCTAGCATTTTCAGGATTCAAGTGTGTTCCTACCTGTCAAAGGGAAAGGCAAGAGAAAGAATCCAGTTGCTATGGAAATCAGGCCATCTCCATGGGAATTCAGAAAGTAGAGTATCCTCTTGGCCACTGTTCAGTCACTGAGCAGCCATTACTTGGCCATGGCACTGAACAAATCTGAGCTGCTCCCAGGATATATCATTTCCCCACCACTACTTCCCTGTCTCAATGTCAACTAATTTAATGAAGATTTGGGTTCTTACTGTGGTAAAGAACTTGTTTTGTGGGTTGCTTCTATGAAGGTGTGTCTCCAGCTCCTGTTATTTGGATAAAGGTTTATGTGGGTGCAAAAAATAGAAATTCCTGGGTTTGCAGCTTACTAAATGGTTTTGCTTTCACATTTGTTGCTGTGGAATAAAAAAGGGTCAGGTAGTTAAGCAAGGAATAAAAGAAAAAAAGGCCACATTAAAGAACAACAATAAAGAGCTGTCAGTGTTGTGCAAATCCATGTCTTTTTCATGGCTCCTCACATTGACTAAGGAATATCGATGGTTTAGCTGGGGATCCCATCCCTTGGCCCTGGGCAGGTGTCACTGGCTCTGCTGCTCCTGGGCACAGGTGATTGCTCAGAAGCTGTGACCCCACAGGGGACCCCATGCATGAAGACCACGGGTCCCCATCTCTGGTTTTGCTCTGGTGTCACAGTATGGAGGAAGTCAAGACAAGGAGTGTCACAGGATGATTTGCTGCAGTGCTCTTTATATTTAATCAGTGACATTTGGTCATTTAGTCAGGCATTTGGTTCCTAGAGCCCAAGAGACTGGATATTGCCTGCTGGAGTTGAAGGAAGCTCTGGCATGGCTGATGGGAAGCAGGTGATGGATTCACAGTGCTGAAAGCCCTGCTTTGACTGCTATGCAAACACCATATATTATATCTCTAAGTCCTGTATAAGCCAGGAAGATTAAAAAACACCTTGTTGGAAAGATCCTTGGTTGGGTATGCCTTTGTTCAGAGGGATGGCTGCATTATGGTACAAATGCATGGATGTCATTCAGCACTGGGGACGTTAATGGGGCTTTATTTGAATACATCTCAGTGGGTAAGTGAGGCTCACAGACAGAAATGTCTGTCTGGTGTACATGTGTCAGAGGACACTGCCTGACAGTGATGGAAAGCTGTTTGATGTAGTTTCATCTTTCAATACATCTAGATTTTTAGAGCTCAGGCTAAGTTGCCCAACTTAATTTGCAATCATTTAAAGTAAGGGTTAAGTGAAGGTCACAGGCTACTCTCAATTAGAGTGAAACCTCTGCAATACTTGCATGCTTTGACCTTTTCAGTGTTTTCCAATTCCACTGACCAGCTGCACTCTTTATAGCACTGTTAACCTGTGAGCAGAGTGAGGATTGGTCATCTCCCATAGTAATGCAGAAAATTTTAAAAGGTTAAAATAGTTGAAAATGTTCCTGGCAAGAGCAGGTACTGAATCCCTAGGAACAGATTTTGTGTATGTGTAGCAGGAACATCCTGCTCTGCAAGGTTTGCAATAGAAGTAAATCGAAGAGAATGCAAAACAGGTTTGTACACAGATGGAACCAGGTCACATAAGTTCAGACAGCTCTGGCTGCAGGTTATCTCAGCAATCAGCTCAGTGGAGAGAGAGATTTAATACAAATAGGGATCCATGCTCTCTCAGGGCTCTAAAAAATAATACTAAAATAAAATTCCAGCAATAATGCAAAGCTAAGGGCTTGTGTGCTTTCCAAACGTCACATGCATAACCCCAGGAAATGTGAGGCTTCAACATAATTGGAGTTAATGGCAATGAGCACTGGATGTGTAGGGGATGGGATGTGCTCTCACTTCAGCAATGCTCAAAAAATAAACTCCTGGTGATCTCCCATCTTTTTTTTTTCATGCTCTATTTTTTCTCCTCAGGTTTATGATCCAGTTCCTAGTTTTGCAACTCTCCCCTCTACCTTTCATTAAGAGAAATGGAACGATTTTAAACCCAGACTGCCACAGTAAGCCAAGTCTCTTGTCTTCCCAGTATTGTGTTTTCCATGGCAGTGGCTGGTCCCAGATACCTCCTAATCACAAGCTATCTCTCATATGCACAGCTTTTCAGTTTTTACCAATGTCACACATGCCTGGAGAAGGGAAAAGCAGATAGTTTATCCTGAACACTTTGTCTCATTGTGATACACTCCAAATATACAGAAAGGGTCAAAAGTCTCAGCTTTTGCCCTAGGAGTGCTGACTGCCGCAGGCTAATCCTCTAACTCTGAGATCTGTCTAAGAGAGCAGTGGGAAATTACTCCTCATTAAAAATTCAAGTTGTCCAATACATTGGTCAAGGTCTAACAGTGTTTTCAGCCTGCCACTCTGAGAAAAAAAAGAAAAGAGTGGGAAGTAGAGACCCCCCCCACCCTCTTCTCCACCTCCTCCCGATCATGCCAGTGAAGGGACATGGGTGTCTCCAGCTTCCTCCATCCTGACACAGCCAGGAAGAGCAGGAAAGTGCCATTTCCCTTCCAGCGTGGCAGGGAAAGGGCTGCTGTTGCAGGCGCTGAGAGCTATGGTACATGATCTGCAGTCAGCAGTTTGTTGCAATCAGAGCTTCTGCTGAGCACGTCTAAAGCCTGCCCCTTTCCTGTTAATTGAATGTAAGCCCCTTGGTACTTCTGTGTCTTTGATCTCACTTCCAACCAGACGTAAGGCTATTAGGGCAGAGGGATGGGGCGAGCACAATGCAGGCAGTAATCTGTGTCAGGATGAAGGCACGATACGCAAGAGACGAGGAATGAGACGGAGCATAATTTCTCCCCCAGCCTTTTCAGATCCAATACCAATGGGGGCTTTTTAATATTCACTGGATATCAACTACAAAGTGATACAAGTGATGAACATGAAGGGGAAAAATCATGCAACAAACACATGTAAAAAATCCCGTTTGCACCAAAACACCCCAGCATCTCTAAAGCAAAGACTACCTGCTCACCGGGGGATATAAATGACTCTTTGAAATAAATGCACATTACTGCATTCATCAGGCAGCGTTACTGCAGGATTTGAACGCTATGAAACACAGTGCTACAGAGAATTGCTGATCATATTGCAAGCAAAACAATGAAAACATGCAAAATAAAAATATTTGTAGTTAATTTCTTCGATTCATTTTGTGCCTGGAGCAGTTACTGTTTTGACTAGGGATGACTTGCAGGTCTAATAGGTCTGTGATGGCAAAACCAGACACAATTTTTATAGTTAAAATGTCACTGTTAAGCATCATTAAATTAAAAACTCACCTCCCTATCCTCATTCTGCATTTTATCCTAGGATTACCAAAGTGGGTTCTTATATACATGATACATATTTCAAGGCAAATTAAAAAATTAGCTAGTAAATGCACATAATATCTATTTGAGGGGTTGGAGGTGAATGTATTTCATCTTTCAGACAGTATCAGGTTTATTGACACCATAACATCATGCTTTTCAGATTTAGAGATCTAAAGTTATGAAGACAAAGTATGTGTTTTTGGGACCTATGAAAATGTTTAGTTTAAAACAGGAAGGACATCAAAGTTGATTATTATTTCATAATTGAAGTTCATTGGAATTTTTCTGAAATATGTTCCTAAAAAATGGAAATAAAAAACTGAAGAAAGTAGAAGACAACCTGAAACAACATTTTGGTCTGATTTTTTTCTGGTCAAAAATCAAAGAAAAATTTGTGCTGAACAGTTCGGGGTTTTTTTTTGTTGTTGTTGTTGTTGTTGTTGTTGTGGTTTTTTTTTTTTGTTTTTTTTTTTTTTTTTGTGTTTGGGGTTTTTAAAAAAAAAGAAAAAAAAAAGAGGCAAATCTTGTAATAACAGAAAGGCATTTTTAGCCAGCTAAGACCAGAGCAGAGGATACGCAGACAACACTGGCAATTCCTATGTGCTACATATCCTCATACTTAATAAAAATCTGACAATGAATTTTAGCATCTGCAATCACTGGTCTGATGGCCCTTTTTTATGCTTGTCCACTCTGTCAGAGAGGCTGAATGGTCTGTGGTTATGCCACAGCTTATTCCAAAGGCAGTAACCTCTGCAGAGACCCAGGTCTCTGGTGGCACTTTTAAAGCAGGAGAACATGCTCCTGAAGGTGCTTTGAGAGGAATGAGCTCTGCCAGAAGGCAGCAAACCCTTGTTCATCTACAGCCCCCTCCTTTTGCAGCTCTGTGGTACAAACTCTCTCTGTGGCTGGCTGTGGAGAGTCTGGATCCTGGGCCAGTCTCCCTGGGAGCTCTGTCCCATTGCTGCTGACACACAACAGCAAAACCTCCTCACCTGAGGCAGGACCATCCACCAAACTCACACCACCAATGTGTTTGGCTTCATGGACTCTTGTGCCAGCCCAGTCATCCGCTCCTTGCTGATACATGGCAAAACCCACCTACAGCAGCAAGTCTTGAGCCTTCCTTTAGGAGACAGCAGTTCCTGATGGATGGCTTGATTGTCTGTTTTCAAAATATAGTCACATGCCTGCGAAAAATAGGATCAAACTGCCTTGATTCCTATGAAAACAAATTCCAGTGCTTGGAAACTGAACATAATTTTAAATGTTATCATCCAGCTAATCATGTTTTACCTCTGTTGGTATTCCATTTTTCTGGTATGAACCTGGGTCAGTTTTGCATATGTCCAATCTATTTTATATATACATGTTCACTCTATTTGCACACTCAGATGGGAGACATATGCCTCTTCTCATTTGGGCAGGCCATAGTGTTATTAAAATGGAAATGTGCAGGCTTTGGGATCCAACTGCAACATATGTTTAAAAATGAAAGATAATTCTTTACTTGTAACTACCAGAAGAACTCAGAGCTTTTGACTCTATGTATAATTACCATGAGACCTTAACAGTTTAATTCACTTGGTAATTACATGGTTATTTTTTGTTCTATAAAAGGTAAAGAGGTAACATTTAATTTACAGGGTGCTGCATTATCCTGTAATTACTCACTAATTTCTGTGTCGTCATACAATAAAAATAGGGGCCTTTCCATGGCCCAGATATGACATGAAGGAAAGTCAAACTGAACTCAGCATTGTCAAGAAAATCGGGGGATTCCTTGGCCTCCTTCCGTTGTGAAATTGAGAGAATGAGAGGTTGAGAAAGTGAAAGACATGGGCCTTAAGTGCAATAACAGCCATTTGAAATAAGGAATTTCCCTCCTGGGTCAGTGCCATCTCTTGCCCTCTAGGATTTTGGAGAATCAGCATTGTCACGGATTCAGGCCTTTCACACTCCTCTTTTCTTGCTCCATGCCTTTGCAGCCCATCTATTAAAGCTAATGCCCAGAAGAAGGGCCTGTGACGTGGCTTTTGTTTCTATAACTGGCTGATTATTGTTTCTATTGCTCAAGAACTAGTTTGGCTGTGAGGACAAGCTCTCCAATTCTCCACAGAATGGACTAGCAGTGATTACAAAGATGGCAATTTCTGCCAGAAATAAACTCAGAGCTCTTGTTAAGAGCCCTTCTCCCTCTAAGTTGCTTGACCTGGAAGTGACTGCATTGTTTAAATGACAGGTAGGACACTTCCAACCCTACAATGTCATGCATGTTTCTTTGCTCCTGCCACACTATTCTCAGGATTCCCCCTCTTCCCCTGCTGCCCCAGCACAGTAGTCAGGTCTCCATTCAGGGTGTCTGAATGTTACACTGCCCTTCTCACTTCTCTGCAGATTTAACCATGATGTCCTGTCAAACAGGGCTTTGTCAAACACATATATCCTATTTACATAGAAAAGATCAGCCAAAGTCTTGCTACATCTGCATCACTTTCCTCTGCAAATTGTGATGTGTTTTAAAAGGCCCTTGAAAATGACAGGATCTATCCCTTGATCAGCACTGGGCACCTGCAGCGTCCATCACCTTCAAAGGCTCTGGTGACACCCCCACGCTTGTGTTCCAGCCTGTGGTGTGACATTTGCTCTCAGGCAGAGAGGCAGCGTGGGAAAGTTTCCCTTTCCTAAGTCCCATGGGAGGATTCATCCTGGGCTGAGCCCACAGTGAGGAGAGCAGCGCACATTTATATAAATGAAAGCAGCACCTGCAGTTCCTAACAATAAAATAAAGAGCCTATTAATCTTCATGTTTCAGGGTATTGGTGGCTAGTGCCAGGAAATCATCTCCTCACAGCCTGGGATAGTAATGTACAATTGCCTGGCTACAGGCACCAGGATCTCTTCCTTTCTCTGGACTGTCCCTTTTCCTCTCTGGCAGTCTCATTTTTTCCATGCTGTCCTCTAAGCTGCAATGAGATCCCACTTGCTGAAAGAAGAGAGAGCAGTAAAGATGATTTCTAAGATGCAGCACTCACAGTGCACACCACAGCCCTGGTTAAAAAATATCCTTGCCAGTGTACTTTAGGCATCCACTCCCCTCCACTCTCGACACAATAACCCATGAAAACTGTGGTCTAATGCATTAATAATCTGCGAGTAAAGGTCCCAAAGTGGCCATTGACATTATAGCCATTAAGGTGCAGTGTGTCAATAACAATGCATAGCATGAGAGCAGACACTGCCTGCGTGTGTGAGCACACATCCCCTCTGCTGTTTAATCCTGTGCAGTGATTTCCAAGTTGCATCAGCTTCTCTCTGATCTTGGGGGACTAACATGACAAGAATCCCCTATGTCTGCTACCCTGTGCATTTAACAAGACCTGTTTCAGCACAGGAACGATGGAGAGATTCTGAACCTGCCTCCTCTCACACGTAGAATAATTTATTGGTCTGACATAGCCTGACCACAACAGCGTTCTTGCACTGTTAATTTCCGTGGCATTTTCTGTTAACATGAACAGAGCAGTGCCCTCCTCTGGGATGCCAACACTCCATAGATCTAGGCTTCTTCCTCAGAGATGGAGATATTTCATGTAGGCCTATAAAAAGGAAAATTAATTGTGTCTACACACCCACACATTTTCTTAAAATACCACTAATATTTTACATTTCTCCAGTGGCTTTTATCCTAGAAGTTTAGGAAGCACTCTGAAACCTTAAGTCTACAGATATCACCCCCACTCTCTGCGAAAAGAGCCCTCTCTGCTGTGCAAGGCAGCAGCTGCTTGGCAGCATCTCAGAGCCACCAGCAGATCAGGACAGGATGTGATGTCTGTTCATCTCTTAAAGAACAGCTGATGAGCAGAAGGCAATTTAAAAGAAGCTATATAAAGGATCAACTCCTACCATATTATAAGGCCATTTCAAAAGAAGGCATTTTGGAAAGGAGCAGCTTTCTGTAATATTTCTAGACTGCCCCAGTGAGCAGAAGAACTGCAGGGTGGTTGGGTTAGCTGTGCCATGTACCAGGAACTCAGCAGAGCACACTAGACCACCAGATCATTAGGGGATCAGGATACACAAGTTCATAATTTGGAGTGTTGTTATTACTCCTCTTACTTTTTCTACCCTACTACATACCCTTGTCTTTAAGCCCTGGGGTCACCCATTCTCCAAGTGGGCTTATAGATATTAGCCTAAATACAGTTATAAGTTACTGGATTCTTCTCCTCTTCCCTCCTTGGAGGTGGGAAAGTAGCTCCTGTGAGCACTCCTGTGAGCTTCTTGGCTGGGGTATCGAGTGTTCAGTGCTGCTTGCCCACACCAGACATCCACACCTCAGGAGACCCCTGAACTCCCTCTCACCTGGCACATTTTGCACCTCCTGAAGGTGCAGGGAAGGGCCTGTGAGCCTGGAGCCTGGACACCCATTGTGGCTGCTCCCCCACGGATGCCAGGGGCTGCAGGAGTGCAGAGCCATGTGAGCAGTGACCAGAGGCTGCCAGTGACATGCAGGCACCAGCTAATTTGTCCAAGCACTGTGCACTCTCCCATCAAGGCTCCTTGCTGTATACAGATTTTAAGCAAAATGTGGATGATGGCTGTGAAAGACAGTGCTGCCCTCCTGAATGCAACATGAGCTGGCTTGAGGAATAAATAACAACTTCAAAAGTCATTCTTAAAACTTGTAGAAAGACTTACAGGTTGCTCATCTAAGCACGAATGAGCACTGCTCCTTACTGAGTATGGGCATGGACTGTTGGAAGGAATGAGAAGGAGCAGGAATCAGACTGGGGCAGGAGAAATCAGAACAGCCTAACCAAGGGGAAATCTGGGCAGCTGTAAGTGAACTCCAGAGACAGAACCGGATAGCCCTGTCAAACATAGTCTAAAACTATCTTTTACAGGATAATCAATCTTCCCAGAGGGACTCTCACTCAGGAAGAGAGATAAACATCTCAGACTAGAGGCATCAGTCGCACTTGTATATGTCCCGTGTCAAGCCTCAGTGACTCCCTCTGGGACACAGGAGCTGCCAGGCAGAAACTGCCAGGAGAGCTCTGGATCCAGACAGGCAGTCTTTGGTCACCACTGAAATGAGGATGGTGCAGAAAGAAACTCTCTTTTGCCCTTCTGAGAAGACACATACATACATCTGGACTGATGAATCACAGCAGTGCTTTGGATCTTGCGGGTTGACTTCCCCTCACCTGGTGTTGGAGCAAAGGGAAAACCGAGCTGACGTCCTGAAAGGACCAGAGCAAATTACAGCTTTCTGCTCTGCCCTGAAGTAGCAAGGAAGGAGAAGCACATCGTGTTGCTGACCCACAGCAGCAGAGACTGACAGTGAAAAAGGGATCTGTCTGGCTGCCCTGTGACACTGAATTTAAAAAAGAAAGATTGCTCAGTCCAACCAAGCGAGAAATCTTCTGCATTTTCCCAGAATATATTTTCATGACTTGGTTAACCCTATGATTAACCCTAGGGCAGACATCAGAAACTCTGCTCAGAAGTCTCATTCCTCCAGAGAAGGAGGAATGTGGAATGTTGCTTATTTCAGTCTGATACAGAGAAAAGGCCAAGCATACTGACATGGTCAGCCCACTCTTAAATTTTAGGGGAATAATGGTGCACTGCAGAAAGCCTGAATCAGACTTCCAGAAGTTGCAGAAAGGTTGGCAGAAAGCAAGAAAAATGCTTAGCATAAAACATCCCAGTTTCATCCACACAGGCTGCCAAAAGAGAAGAGGAGGAAGAGGGAGAGCAGGGGTTTGAATCAGGGGTTATCTCTGTGTGGGAAGCAGGAACTATCAGGTGCCATGCACAGCATCTGGCTCACATCCTGCACTCTCAGTGCAGCCAGTGGTATTTTAAGCAGATTGACATAGATGTAATTAGGATCAAGAGCAGACAATGTGCATATTTGCTATAGGGAAGGCAGTCAAACACTTGTTCTGCACATCAGGGGAATCAGTGTCTCCCACAAGTGGAACATCCTCCACAAAGTATTGCTGTTTTGAACTTTGTGGGTCTCAATTTCTGAACTTAGTGAGGTTTTATAAAAATCCTGAGGACATTGAAAGTATTCTGCTCCTGAAAAAACGAGTAACAGTAAAAAACTGAAGGCTTGTGATTCACTCTGAAGAACTAGAAACAGAGATTTCAGCTGGGTCAGCCCCTGGCAAGAGATGTGTAAACAGAGCCAAGCTGAGGAATGGGTAACTGTAGAAGTTGCTGTGTGCTGGAAGTGAAAGGCACTGTATTTTTGAAGTGTATTTCCAGGCAAGTAGCGCACAAGTAGTAATGCAGCTCTACAAAATGCTAAACAGGTGTTTCATGGCCTTGGTGTCCTCTTCAATACCAACCAAGGAAATTCACTGCACTGCTTGCTGGGGCTGATTGAAGTGAGTTGGTTTGCCTTTGCAAGGTTCCTTGTTTTAATTCTTGCACAGATGCCAATGTCAGCATGATGCTTGCTTTGAGATCACACCAGAGGGTAAAATCACTCCTTGTGCTACACACAGGGGACTTCCAAGGGGATTTTGGTAAAAATTCTACAGAGCTGCAATTTTTTTCAAATTGTGATGACTATCATATTTGACTCACACCTCCTACCCCAATTCTGTGGACAAACCTCATCTGAACTTTGAGTTAATTGCCCAGACACAGCTGGTCTGGCTTGCAGTGCCACTGTGCATACTTCGAATGGCAGTAATTTCTAAAGTAGAAAAGGGAAGCTGGATTTTGCTGAACATGACATTTTTTGCCAGCTCGCTCGATCCCAACGTCACCATTTATGAGAAGCTCTTGCTAAAAGAGTTTGGCACATTGACACTCATCTGGCCACAATGACTAAGAACCTTGGACAACCTGTGACTGCTGAAATACTGCCCAAGGACACATCCTCCCTGCTCCCAAGGCTGCAGCTGTTTTGAAAGCATTCACCCACAGAGAGGGTGCACCTGGCTTCAGCTACACTCAATCTATGCATACAAGGGCCACTTTTGTGACTTGCTCCACACTTCAAGGCCTGCTCAATATTTCTCTTTCACCTGTTTTCATGGATCCTGGGAAGACCAAAGAGGTCTCTGTGTAGGTGCATCCCCGCTCTCTCAGGAAGCACAGCAGGTGTGCTTTGGTCTGAGGTCTGAGTGTCTGTTCACACTCGGAGTTTGAGCCACATGGCAAAGGTTACATGTGTAATCCTAGCATCAGAACTGCACACAAAAACATTGGAGACAGGAAAGGACCTTTAGATGCTTTAATCACCTTTATATTCCATCCCTAATATGTGCACAAGACATAGTGAGATTCTTTGATATGAGACCCCAGCTCTTTGTCACAATCCTTCATTTTTGAAGAAATTTGGAGGTCAAACCTCAAATACTAGTCAAGAGCTATCCTTATGGAGGCAAAGATAAGACAAGATAGAGGAAAGAATGTGAGATATCACAACCTTTGACCCCAGACTATCCTGCTTAGAGCTATCTAGTTACAGAGGGACAAAGGAGAAGGGAGCCAGCAGCGTGGTCAGCCTTGAATAACTTGGCTTCCCCATCTCTTTTAGAACCCTTCCCCTTACTTATTTTCATGTCAATTTTGTTGCTTAATTATAAATTATGCAATCAAGGCCCCTTTCATCTATGTCTGTTCCAGTAACAGAGGTCACTGGTCACTGCCCAGAGGACCCTGATTTCTGTCAGCCCATGTGCACCTCTGACAGCTTTCTCTCTTCCCCCAAAGGATGGGCTGCAGCCGTGCAGCTCTGCAGACCCAGCCAGGAGAAGTGCCTTTCCCACCTCTCACCAGCATAACACTTCAGGGAAGGGGGAAAGCACAGTGTGAGGCTGCTGAGAAATGACCATGCCAAATGGGATTTCCCAAAGTGAAGTCCCACTGGCAGAGAGCCTTGCATTTGAGAAGTGTCCCCCATCGCTAGGGATTGTATTCATGAGGATGGAGAGAGCAGCTCAGATGGCTTATTACCTTGCTATGGAGAGCTGGAATACTGCTTAGTTCAACTATTTGCTGGTATTTCTGTGTGGCACACAACTGGGCACATGGAAATCTTTCTCCTCTGTGGCTGCCTGACAGACCTTTTAAAATAACAGCACAAACCAAACAATCATGCGACCAACAAAGCAGGAAAGAAAATGATTTCCAGAATGAATGGAAGAAAATCTGGTGGTTTTTTTTTGTTTTTTTTTTTTTTTTCTCTTTTGTGAGTACCAAAGGGCCACTGAAGTTCAGCAAATCAGATTAAAGCAGTTTAATGGCATTTGTGCCACTGTGGTGACCTGGGGCTCCAGGCAAGAGAAAGGCTAAGTGGTATGTAAAGCACTACTCCCTCCCTGCCCAGCTCCTGGCTCAACATGCAGGATAAGGCCATGGCATGTGCAGTGGGATGCTCCCTCCATCTGCACTCTGTCCTGAATTCTTTCCTGCACATCCCATTCTCTATCTTCCTGCACTGGTGGGGAGGAGATAGATTAAGCCCAGGAAGCAGGGAGGGGTGGGTGAAGGGCGTTTTAAAACTTGGTTTTGTTACTCATTATCCTACTCTGATTTGATTGGAAATAGGTTAAATTAAGTTCCCCAAGTTAGGTCTGTTGTGCCCATGAGGGCAGCTGAAGAGTGATCCTTTCCTGTCCTTATCCCAGCCCACAAGCCTTTTATTATATTTTCTCTCCCCTTCTCTGAGGGGGAGACTGACAGAACAGCTTTGCTGGGCACTTGGTGTCCAGCCAGTGTCAGCCCACTATAGTCTCCAATTAGCACCAATCAATCATTTTCGTGAGCTGTTGGTACATTGTATGGCAGATGTGCTCCTGCAGACTGTGACAGGTCCAGCTGCAGGTCACGTTGTGAAAACCAGGCATGTTTTATCATCAAAAAATTTTTATTTGGATGAGGTGGAATGAAGACACGGGACTACCTGGGTTTATGATAAGGTAGACCAAGAGTTGATTGCAAACTAGGCACCTTTGGGAAAAGATACTAAAGTGTTTAGAAGGACATGGGAAAAGCCAAGGAAGGAGGCTGGCACACCGGAGCAGAGAGGGTCGATGACAACATCAAAAACCACAGCTGGTAATTGGGGCTGTGGTGTTCTGGCTTGTGGTGCTATGGAGATTAGAAACTCACGCCAACAGGATCAAAGGCAGGGAATTTTATAGGCAGCAATCTGATTGGACCTGAGCAGGGATTTGTTCGTGAGGATCTGGAAATCACAACAAAATTGAACAGCTTTTCCACTACCCTTCTAGCTCCCAGTGGGGATTCATGGCTCTGCAGAAAGCAAGTTTGGAGCGCTTTTGCCAGCCTCTGTGAATTAATGGCCACTGACAAAGGTCAGTAACACAAAAACCAGATGGCTTCACCCAGACTGGGAAAGGAGGTAACCTTAAACCTGAACAGGACTTAATCCTCTGTCTGACAGCAGAAGCAATGCAATCATCATAACAGTGCTCAGGATCTTTGTGGCTTCACATCTCTGATGTGGAGGATGATCAGATCCAGAGATTAGGTTTGGCCAGTGGTGGTAAAGTGGGATTTGGCCCTGCACTGCCCATGGATTTTTCTGGGTTGATAGACCAGGGTTTTGGTGTGCTCATAGCCTGCAAAGGGGATGGTAAATAGACAAAACTACATGGCAACCTGAGTTCTTAGCATACATATATCAAATGTGTTAACACTCACTTAAAAATTGCCAGCCCTCAAGAAAATAACTTGATACTCCACAGAATTTTCAGAGTCTCCAGCACAGCAAAGTCAGAGCTCTGGTCTAAGACCAGATTATAACAAGTGTTGAGCTCAACAGGCAGAGAGGGGCTTCATTTTGACAGGCAGCCTCTGGCAGAGCTCTCAGTAACAGGCTACCAACCCAGCTGTCTCCCTGCCCCTCTGTCTGGGATAAGCACTCACTGCCTCTGTGTTAACTTATTCTGTCAGTGTGGAGTCTGATAATAAATCACTGTCTGGGGAATGGAGAGCATCACAGTGCAGGCAGAAGCACCTTACCCAAATCTCAGCCTCAGAGGTCACATCCTTTGGCAGGGGAGCTGTGAGCACCTATGATTGCTGCAGCAGGTTGGAGAATAAATGTAAGAGCCAGAGCTCAGATCATGCCCTTTTATTTTCCAGCACAAACGTCCCCCTCTTTGGGCAACATATACTATTAAAGTGAATCACCTGATCTATGTACTTTGTTTTATTGAAAGGAGAGAAAAAAGAAGATGGCTGTGACTTTCTTAGAGGGAGAAGGAAAGGGCTGACTACCCACCTTTCCTTCTGAAGAAAATTGCAAAGCAAAAGCACTCATGTTCCCCTTGGTATGAGACCATCCAGCCCGCACTTGCACAGGTATTTTGCAGCCTGGGACTTCCAGCTGCTGTGCCAGGTCCCTTTGCCAGCAGGCTGGGATCTCACAGCTCACCTCCCTCCTCCAGACATCTCTCAGCAGTGGGAATGAAAGCCCACAGGTCTAGACAATTAAATCAAAGTACAAACTGAGGAGGTAAGTGTGCTCCCACGTCCCTATTAAAATGCATTAGCATCACCCCGAGGGGGCTGGGAGACAATAGGCTTTGAGGAGGAATCCTGACGGTGAAGGAAGATTGTCTTATTTGAGAAGAATGGAACTGAGCAGATGTGGTCAGTCAATGCAAAGGGTTTAATTTCAAACAATCGTCATCGCTATCAACCCCAAACTTCAGGGTTTTCTTAGCTGAAAAATTATGTAGCTCATTTGGTGTCAATAAATCTAGCTCCTGAGTGGAAAAAAAACCTTAAATATTTCAGCACTTTGGGGCTGACTCATGCTGAGCTTGAAATTCAGAGGTTTGCAGCAGGAACTCCAGCTATGCTTGAGCTTAACAAAAAAGTACACAGGCAGTATCCTCAGGAGCTAAACTGGCTTCTGCAGCTGGCAGGTTGGATTTTCAGCATTGCACCAAACTTTGTTTTTTCTGCTATGAACCAGAAAGTACTCCCCACCACCTCTCATGAAGACATGAACTTCTGAGGCTTCAAGGCTTCAGTGTTTTCCTTCAGGGGCTCACTGATCCAGGGCATGAAAGCAGGAGCCTGTTACACACTTAAACAGCACCAAAACAACATCCCTGCCACTGAAGGTCCCTTTTGTCTGGGAGGATTGCACTCAATGTGCTGCATGCATTGGAGTGCTGAGTACTGTGGAAGGTGATTCAGAGACTGGGAAGATGAGGTATAGGATCCTGCAGAGTAATAATGAGAAGGGTAAAGAGATTCTCAAATGGCCCATAGGAGTGAGGAACATGGAGGGAGCCCACCATGAAATCCATGGTGATGGGTGTTAAATGGGGAGCTGTCTTGGATTAGAAGATGGGTATCTGGACAATTCAAATCCCCTCCCTCCAAGTTGTTATA
>VZSR01001459.1:1136081-1171648 GCA_013398615.1 Brachypodius melanocephalos
AGGTGTAGCCAGGTTCTCCTCTGGCCCCCTTTGCTCTGCCCAGGTACCCATAACTATCAAGCAATTAGCTCCTTAGCAACATATGGGGAAAAATTCTGTAAGAAAGAAGAAAAAGAAAAAGCAAACAAATCTAAACCCCAACAGGAGCAAACCAGCCAGGATGCTGTGGCCAGATCTAAGGACAGTGTTCAAAGGAGGGATCCCATATTTGACAATGGGACTTTGCTTAGTAGTGACAGGACATTGTGTCCTCTCAGCCAGACCCTGCCTGAGAGGTTAGCAACAAGACAGCCAGCAGTTCCCTCAGAAGAAAGCACACAGCAAAGGGAAGGCAATACCTGCCTCCAAGGCATTTCCCATCTGTAAGAAGTGTCTTTTCCCCATGAAATGTGGAAGCTTTCTCCGCCATAAAACTGACATGCTCAAGAGGATGTTCAGCCCTGCCTTAATGGCATCCTGATGTTCTGCTGGTTAAATGTGGGGGAATCATGGGATAAATTTCCTTGGTTTCTATTTGCCCATAATTTTGCAAGCTGACTTCTCAGATGCAACAGGGGAAAGCAATGGGGATAAGAGTCCAGCAAGTGAATTCAAAGCAGACACAGATTACCTCAAACACATCGAGGTCCCAGGGAGTATTTGGAGCTGTTGTCACTGACCAGGCTTGTGGTAATGAATTTTTTACTCCAGGGATCAGATGTTCCCCTCAGTTATATTAAACTGATTTCTCCTCTTGATAAAACTGAACATTCTTTCCCTGAATCAGAAGTTTGGCTGGGGGAGAGACAGAGAGAGAGAGAGAAGGTCTGGTACCTTGGGCCAGACTGGAAAGAAGGCAGTAGGAATCTGGATGGAGCTGATACCTCAGATGATACTGAGATTAAATGGGACAAAGAAATGGTGGCATCAACAACAATAGGATTTGTAAAACTGCATTTTCCCTACATTTCCTCTCATTTATCCCTTTCCTCCTTGAAAGTTGGGGACAGAATAAAAAATATAAAAGAGAAAAAAAAAGTTAGGCCTTTGCAGCAAGAATACAAAAAAAAAAAAGAGAGGGAAGGAGGGAAAGGGAGGGCCTGTTGGAGAGCATCTCTTTCCTTTGGGCACTGAAGTGTTCCGACATCAAACCTTGTGTCCTCATTAAGAAGCCCTGTGTCTACCGTTGTGACATCTTTATTCACACACCCCAAGACTTCAAAGACTTCAGGAGATTTCCTTGGTGGATTTAACAAAAAAATATCAGGAGATGAAACAGAGAAAAAGGCAGCCTGGTGCATTCTTGTTTTAATTAGACCTTGGGTGGATGAAGGGGGGTGAGGGAGAGATGGAATCACTGAGATGCACATTAAGGTGTGAATGCAAACACACACACACACACACACACACACACAGAGAGAGACAATCTTGATCATTGGGACTCAACTTCTCTTCTTTCACAGGCTTTTGGAATAGCAAACAGACCCTGAATCTCAGAGTAATGATTTTTTTCCAGCCTCTAAACCAGATCCGCATTCATCTCAGGAATACGGAAATGCTGCAGGTAAATACATGTTTCTGTTGCCTAAACAAAAAGCTTCAAGTGTAACTAATGCAAAATTAAGAACAGGGACAATAAAAAAAGGCACTGAGCACACAGGAGAGATGATCTAAGCATTCATTAACAATGAAGTGTGGATCTAGGGAGAACCATTCCTGCTTTGCCAGTGATTTGTCTTTTTTTCCCCCCTTTTATTAAATATACTATATTCGAGTCAATTTCCAATCCACTTGTTTGACCTATGAGTCATTGGTGCTACCTGAAATCTGCAGTGTGCCCCTTTTGGCTTGAGTATGTAGGTGTTACCACATATTTCTTGGCCCCAGCAGGATGGAACTAACTCCTCATGCTCTACTCTGATCATCACAGAAACTGTCTGCGATTTCAAAGGGAGAAACCTGGAGGGTAGGGGGTGTTTGGCAAATATTCTCAATACTTCTGTGAAATTTTGTCTTTTTTGGTTACTGCCTCACCTACCAAAACTTCTTCCCTTGAATGTCCGTGGGAAGCAAAAACCACAATGAATTGCTCTGGAATTAATTTAGAGCAGTTTAAAATGCATATTTATGAGTCTTTTTTTCCTCAGTATCTATCCAGTTCTAGGACCAAGACAGCTTCTTCTAGCAAAAAGAAAATATCAAATAATAATTAAAAATGTAATTAAAGAAAATAAAAGTCTGCCTCTCTTCAGCTGAGATGGCTCTTGGGCCACCTCAAGTAAGAGGCAGGGAAACTCCCAGCTTCTGATTCCTGCTTTTCGAATGTTAGAGCCCAAATTTCACAGGGTGTCTTTAAGTGAAACCAGCATTGTTTTCAGCTCCCAGGACACAATGTGCCCTCGGGGCCAGGTGGATAGGAATGGGGACACTGCTCTCTTGCTAGGCGTTTTCCATGGGTAATCCATTATGGAATCACCCACAGAAACCACAACTGCACTAGGGGCTGTCCCCACAGAGAGCACACACAGTGCTGGCACATGAACAAAATGACTGCCATCTGCAAAATCTAAGCAGCATTTCTTTCATAAACAGCTAAACACAGCTAAAAACAAAGAGAGAAGAAAATCTCTCTACAGCCCTGCTCCTGTGTCAGGGCCCGATAATCTACTCTCAATTACAGCATTACGAACGGACCCTACACCTGGCCCTACTCGTTTACAGCTATTCCTGTTGACAATGGCACTGATTAGCTGGTACAGCCAGGAACTGGGTTTATCCCTGCAGTATCCACCACCCTCCTACAGTTCACATTTCACAGGCAGTGCTGGTTTGGAGGGAGGGAGCAAGGTTTGTGCAGAAGCAAGATGGGATTCAGGAGACAACAGCAGCAGGAGAAAGCTGCCCATCATGTATAGACCAAATCCACCCAAGGACAGGGTAATAACTCCCCCAGCAGGTCTGAATTCCAGTTAATTACAGAACCAGCTGATGGCTGATAAAAACAAGGCAGATCCACACCTCTGCTCTCACTTAGTAGCCTGTGGCTGCCAGCCAGTAGGAAAAATGTGAGTATTGATTTGATTATCTTGTTTGTCCACCTAGACCTGCTAGTTGCATCTGCTCTTCCCAGTTCAAATGAAGTGTTTTCCACTGATTAATTAATTTTAATTTGTTTTTGCTTCAAGTGCAAGATTTGGTTTTCATTGACAAGTGAGTGTCCATATTCTGAAGCTGCCACACTTAACAGAGGCCGCTGTGCTGCTCAGACCTGAAGTTCTCTCATTTTGCTAAAAGGTACTTTATGTATTAACTGGAACCTCTCCTTTTTGCCTGTGTGGTTTCTAGAAAAAACAAAACTACATCATTTAACAGCTCCCCTCTAGGATGGAGGCTGCCTGGAGCACCATGGGAGTTCTTTTGTGCCAGGCCCTTAAGTCTCCTCACCTCCTTTTCCCAGTTTCTCTCTGGTGCAGCTCCAGCCATTCTGTTTTTATAGCAAAGGAGGTGGATATCCCCCAGCATGTGAGCCCTTGGCTCTGCCACCATTCCCAGTAACACAGCCACAGCCCTAGGGGCAGTCAAAGGGGGCAGGCAGGTGAAGTTTCACTCCTTTCCCTTCAATTAGTGCCACCAACACATTTGCTTCAGCCCAGTTCATTAGCAAGTTGCACTGTGTTCTGTCACTAAGGCCAGACAAATATGAATAATAAAATGCCTGGCTATCAGTATTTTGTTTAATGCTCCTAAAACACATGAACAAGCTCTAAATGCCAGCAATGCCAGGAGACTGGTAGTGAGAGGGAATTTATGAGATAGCAACACCCACGTCTGGCTTGCTCCTGCTGAGGGGAACAGGCTTTGTCGGTGCCAGGAGGCAGCTGTCAAAACCTGAGCCCTACCTGCACATTAGCAGTGTTTTACAAGGGATTTGCAAAGGAAGGAAATAATATTTACCTTTCTGGCAATAGAGGGAAACTGGGGGAGGAGGAGATTTTGGGAACATCCCAGCACAGACCAGGATCAAAGGCAGGACAGGAATGCAGCCCAGCAACCCACAGCTCTTCTGGAACCTATGGCACAGTGAGAGCCATCAGTGAAAATGAGCACTCCCTCAATTTACCTATTTACCCAGAAATGTGCAAAAATGGACAACAGTCTGTTTTGACTTGCCACTTTTCCCTCAGTGTCTTCCCTGGGGAAAGGGAGCTGTGGTTTGTATCCTGCCTCCTCAAACAGCAAAGACAGATGTTGCTGTGATATTGCCTGAAAACACTGTGCTGCCCAAAACTTTTCATCCCACTGATAAATTAGCTGCTCAGTGGAAAAGAATTGAGCCAGAAAGAGATCTCAGCCAGCCTGGGATATCATCAGCTTAAGATATCATCAGTCAAGCAGGGATTGCTGGCAAGGTATATCTCATGATTATCTCTTTACCAGGGATTTCTAAATTGCCCCAGGACATCCATGCAAATAAGGCAATCTGGACTAGATCTCTCTTTAGAGTGATGGTGACTGCTGATGGGCCAGAATGTTGCCGGGGTCTTGTGTGATGCTGTGTTGGGACATCCCCCGACCTTGGTTTGATCCATCCAAGGCTCCCACCAGCAGCAAAGCTTATGGATGTGTTTGTGGGTGCGAGGGATGGGCCAAGGGAATTAGCAAGTTAGAAGATGAGGTGAACAGCAGGGCACAGAAAAAGACAGGAAGATTAATGGCAGGGACACAATCAAAAACAAAAGTTAAAATGGAAATGTTAATCATTTAAAAGAGGGTCTCAGTGGAATTACTTGCTTTATGGCTTAGAATAAAAAATAGAAAGGGGGAAAGAAGGAGGAGAAGTCCCACTAAGAATAATTTAGTGCTTTGTGTAATGAGCTGCCTTTCTTTTCGGTAGTTCCCTCTGGTGTCTTATCACTTACCCTGTGATTGACTGAGTCCTCTCTTTGCCTGCTCCTGCTAAATGGTGATTTGCCATCTGGTAGTCATAATTTCTTTTCTTTCATTTTTCCCCCCTATCCTATATTCTTTTGTAATTAGAAAATAAATTACTTTTTTTTTTTTTTTCTTTAAACTGAAAAAGAAACATGTCTAGCATATTACTTACTGATGACAGTTGGTGTGAGCTCAGCAGCGAGGCACAGGGGAGGGACTTGACTCCTGTCTCATTTGGACAGATCCCAGCTGACATGCCAATGGATGTGTCAGTTTTTCTGTTGAGAGCACTGGGTGCTGAGAGAAGGGCTGGATGAAGCAAGCAGTGGCCAATGACTTTAGTGAGATGAGAAAGCATGGGAAAGATGAAGGCTCTGATGGGCTAGTGCAGCATGACAGCCTGAACCTGCTGCTCCATGCAGCTCTGCACACCTGTGTCAGACTTGAGCTTTGCACTCTGTTGCCACCAGCTATGGAGGGAGCCTTGAATTTTTCCCAGATGCTGAGCAGCCTTTCTGAAATCAGGGTGCAGGGTCTTCCCCTCAGGGTCAGCAGACAAACACTGCAAATGCTAATTGCAACCCCATTTCTCTTCAGCTTGTTGCCAGCCTCTTCTCTGCAGCCTGTGTGTTCACCCTGACTGACACACTCCCATTATATCTTTGTACAGCAGCAGCTCTCTCTGCTCTCATTTCAGTTGCCTCCTCAAGGTGCTCCAGTAATTCAAGTGATAAATAATAACAATAATAACGCAGAAGTCAGTTGAATTGAGCTTGATTACTCTGTGACTGAGTTTGGGCTTGATTGACTGAAAGCAGCACACATCCCCCCAGTTGTCATCCTGTGAGCCTCATTTTCTCAGTGCAATGTTGCTTCTTGTAGCCTCCAACCCATTGGGCCTTGAGGCCTCTGCCAACACACAACCCCATCATTTCCAGAAAGACCCCACTCCAAGGCACTATTTGAATTTACTTTTTTGGCACATCATATAATGAGGCAAGAACATGACAGGGAAGGCATCCCATTTCTGTACAGTGCCAACAGAGATGTGTTTTCTCTTGTTTTCTAGGCAAGTTCAGTATTTCCTGGGAGGGAGGGCGTTGGTTTGATGTGGCTTCAAAAGGTAGCTTTTTCCTGGTTAAAGTGGATACATCCACACACTCCTGAGTATTACACCACATGCCTGATGGGTTATGTATTTGTGCATTAACTTGGAGGGAAAGAAACACAGCCTCTAAAGCAGGAAAAGATGTAGTGGACATGTGTTCAACTGTTGGATATCAGTCTTTGCCCCAACATTATTCCTGCAGGAGCCTTGAGTGGTCAGTTGTTGAGCTGCCTGGTCTACCTCTGTAGCCCTGGTTCCTTGCTTGCAATGTTTTGGACTTGAAAATTCCTTTCCCAGGACATATCTGTAAACAGGACTGAATATTTGCATTCCTTTCTGAAGGAGGGACTCTCTTGATGTCCCTACGGGTTGACCAATGTGGTTGAAAGGATTTGCCTTTGCTCTACCAATCAGATGGTCTCTGTACAATAGTATATAAATAATTCCCCACCTAATAAACAAAGAAGTCAGATTTATTCAACCTTCTAAGAAGTCTCATGTTGTTTGTGATGTCATAGAGCGACATACCTCCATCCAAAAGAGGAGGCAAAGGGTAGTTCCTCAGGGACAGCCTTGTTTTTTTCCTCCCACTTTTATACTAACTATGCTCTTCTCTGGTGCTTGCATCTGTCCCTGGTGTGGGTCTGTGCTGTGTTTTCAAGGAAGACGCTGGTATCAGAAGCGGGTGGGGCATTTGGTAACATCTTTGGTTGAGCCCAAGAAAGACAAGGAAGAAATTATCTGTGTGAAATGGAGGGTGTGTTGTTATTGGCTTAATATGGATGAAGGAAGAAAAAGGAGGGAAAGAAAACAACTCATTTTTACTCATTCTCTAAGCAGCAGCCACTGTAGTGCTATAGCCGGGAGCATCTGAAAGACAGAAGGAATTTGAGTAACAAGAAAATGCTGTTGTACAGACCTAATTATAGTGATTGCACCTGTTAGAGAAAACAATAAGCAGTAAAATGAATAAACCTTCCTGGGACTCATTTTATCAATGAAGCGTGACCATGTGAAAACTCCACAGAGAAAATCTACAAGGAAGGCGTTGTGTACTCAGACCTCCTCCTCTCTGATCTCCCATCCTGTAATCAGATGAACAAGGTAACCAAGTAAGCCTTGTGTTCATCTACTGGCTGCATGTGGCTGTGTGCAGATGCAGATGTCCTGTTAATAAGACACCTTCTCTGTTTCAGTAATGTCTTCCAACTCAGGGCATTTACAGACATGTAAATGATGCTTAGGACAGAATTGTGCACAGGTCCTCAAAACCTTGCAAAATTTGACAGTTATCCTAAGGGTGGTGGGGAAGTCTGTTGATTCTCCTCAGAGTCAGTAGATCGGTCAGGGATGCTGTTAAAAAACAGTTCCATCTGTGGTGATAACAAGCTCTTGGGTACAATCCCAGAGTCACTAGGAGTGGTGTGGAAAGGACTGTGTTTTACATGTTTTAAATGTGTTAACAAATCACTCCTTATGCAGCATGGTGAAAAATTGCTCCTGCTCCACTGCCTTCCCACCTCTTGTGGTCCCATAGACCTCATTGCATCCCTCCCTCAGGATCCACAAGATCCTACTTGGTGTCTCCTCCTACTGAAGCAGTGCCCTGCTCCCGGCTGTCTTTGCCCCTTCTCCCCCGTACCTTTCCGAGCTCCCAATTAGAGCTGCTCTGCACTGCAGAGGCACATCTAACACTGAGCTTTGCATGCTTCTGTGGTTAAAGCAGACAAAGAGGATTAGCCTTTTTAAAGAGTTAATGCTGGGTTTTTGCATCCAAAGATCTCAGAGCAGGGGAAGTGTCATTAGCAGTGTCTCGTGGATGGCAAAATTGAAGCATGCGGAGATGAAATGAATTTGCTTATTGGATGATTATTCACTTGCCCCACTTGCCTCACATCTCACAGCCCACATCCTGGGCCAAAGCCCTATTATGTGACATACAGCCCAGACAGAAGCAAAGCCAAAGAAACAAGGAATCCTGTGATACTAAATCTCATTTCTTCTTTTCTTTTTCCAAGAACGCTGGCATGTACAAAAGGACAAAGAAACATTCCAATCTTTGTAAAATGTCTGAGTGACAGCCCTGGTGTCTGCAGTCCTTCGGGCACTTTCTGAATGTGCTGAACAATGACGCCTCCAAAATATTGACCCAACAGCATGCCTCAGCCCTGACTTGGGGGGAAAGAGATGAATACTCTCTTTGATAACTGTCACCATTGAAAATCGGCCTCTCTTATTGTCAGCTGGAACAAGAGAGCTTGTAAGAGTCACTTGGTGATGCAAGCTTTGAGTTACCAGCTTCTGGGAGCTGCCTTCGAATCCACTGCTGTGGATAATGGTTTTTTCCACTTCTCAACCAAGTCTGCCCTAGTAGGTAAAGGTGTCCATAACTAATTAGTAATAACTTAGGCCAGATCTAAAGGAAACTGGACAAATAATTCATGATGAATAATTTATTGGATGATTTTTGCCTCTTTTTCTCTTTGTGAATTTTCTATGCTTGCAGTGTTGATTTCTCCAGCTAATTGGTTGTTTGAAATTGTTTGCTGATGCAAATACTTCTTGGTCTGCTCTAGTCTCTAGGAGAAGTTCATTAAGAGTATCCCCAAACCAAAAGGAATTGACTAATTTTAATTGGTCACAGAGGCCACATGGCATAAATGCATTTTGTAGCATGAATATATATTTTTTCAATTCACTGACTGAAAGTATTCTTTCAGACTATTGTTTCCATTCAAATAGGGTGTTTTTGCGAGCATCCCTTCTAGTCAGTATGCCCACTGGCTAAAGCTAAAGGAACTCAGATTCCAGCAAAGATACAAAAAAACCCAAAACAAAAACCCAAAAACCTAGAAAATATATTTGAATGGAACTGGATGTGAAGTTACTTCTCTGTGTGTAGGAATGCTTGTATTTGTGTACCTGCATAAGCACAGATATTGCCCTTTTATTTAAATTAGTTTAAAAGAGACTTGAATTTGCCTATAGTAAAAAGATAAACAGACACCCAGAATTAAAAACATTTAACTAAACTCTGCCTCTCTTCTAGGTGATGCTGTATTATTGTCCCTGCTTTTGTCCCAGGCAGCATCAGTGTGTGCTCCAAAACATGTACCAGCCACCAGAACACTGTTTTGTTGTCCTAAGGACTTCAGAAGGGCTGCCCTAAAGAAAAGATGAACCTATGGCCTATTCCACTACCATGAAACTCTAAGCTCACTTCCTGTATCACAAAATCTATAACATACAGCAAGCAGCAGAGAGGTTCAGACATGGAGCAGGGAAGGTGAAAAGAAGCCGCCCAACCTGATAATGAAAAGCAAGCACTTGGCCTTGGTGTGGAGCATCTCAGATAAGTAGTTTAATTGGCAAGCTCTGGTGCTGGAGGGAGGGAAATCTAAGCTAAATTAAAAGATTAAAAAGATATTTTTTCATCAAGTGGCAAAATGGAAGAAGTGGACGAGTCTGCTCAGGAGAAAATGAGCAGAAAGGAACTGTGAATGTTGTGAAAATATATCCATTAGACCTGCCTTATCGAAACGTGCCTTTGCCAAGCATCCAGTCCTGCATCTCCATGGCAACATGGCCTCATCAACAGAGAAGAAAGTGTTTTTGTCAGGATGGGCCCAAACACGTAAAAGCCATTTCAATTTGGGGGCAACACGATCTTCTTCAATCAATACTGCACACATAGTAATGGCTCCTGCCATTTTTTTCATAAATCTCCACTTTCTGCTTTCATTTCCTGTGGTTTGACATCACTGTGAACTGGAACCAGGTTTAAATTTCCTACAGTTTTCAGGCCACTCTGCCCTCATCTGCAACACACGAAGCCTCGTGCAGCAGCTTCCTCCTTTGTGAAACACTTGATACACAGTGTACTCCAGGTGGGATTAGTCTAGTCTGAAAAATGAGATAGGCACCATCCATGGATGTAACAGCTGGAATTCTGATCATGGCTGAGGAGCCTGGCAGAGGATGGGGACTCTTTCTCTCTAGCACTTACCTCTAACAGGATGCATCTTGACTCTCCAGGAAAATGGAAAATGTGGTTCCCCTTTTAGGCATGGTTGATAAGTCTTCTCTTCATAACCTGTGAGCAAAAATGGGGTCTCTTCTCCATTTTTCCCCTTCATTTCCAGTTCAAGATCTCATTCTTCTTGCCTGCCAGTTGAATGCACTGGTCTTTCCAAACAATCAGCTCAGCAGTACAACCACAGAAACCACCACGTGGCCAAAGGGATTTCCGTGTGCATGCAAGAGTCTGCAAGGATGTGTCCTGGGAAGGGAGAGATAGAATATGTAGGAGATGTAAATGCCTATCTCTATTTTTCATTTAAATTAGTAGGTCTTAAGCATATGATCCAACATATTGCAGTAGGCTGCTAAATTCTTTACTGTGGAATTTACGAAAGAAATGTAAAATATCTTTTTTCATAATAACTGCAATCTAGCTAGACTTAAAGCAATGGCCTTTTTGTTGTTTTATATTCTATTTTGCCATTTGCAGAGGGATTTTTGAATATATCTCCAATTGAGAGAACATATTTAAGCCCCATTGAGAACTGTGATTTGGTGAAAACAGAGGCAAAGAGAATTCCACATTTGTGTATTTTAGCAGACAGAGGGAAGCTCTTTCTCCAGACAGGTATTGCTGCTTCTGAATGTTACATGAGGGTCAGTGATCTGGATCCTGCCTGTTCCTTGGAGGCCTTCAGGTTTTGAAGAGGGGCCATTTGGTGATTGACATGTTTGATTCCCAGATGAATTTCCCAGCCTTGTAAGCACACTCTGCATATTGGTGTGGCACCCTTCAGTGCTGTGGCCAGAGCCTGGAGGAAAAGAATACAGGGAGGTGTTTAAGTTACATTATTGCTGTTAAATTAATGTTATTAATTTAAGTTACATATATGCTATTAAATGAATGAGTTGAATTAAGAAAGAGGCTGTCATTGCTGAAGCACACACTGTTTACAAATGGGTTTATAAACTCTGTGGTTGAGTCATCCCCAAGTGAGGCAGGAGATTTCTCTGTAAAGGGTCTGTCATCAGTGCAGCTCTACACAATCTGTGTCAGTGCCTACTACAGCAAGGCCTCGAATGACCTGCACTTGCTTCATGTACCTGGCATAGGGAGTAGAAACCCCTCTGAAATGAGTGATGACACCTCCCTGCAGGCAATGATACACTGGATGTGGTGCAAATAAGGGTCTGTGTATTCTCTGGCCATCTGTCTGTCTAACCACTCATCATGGGCTGAGTGGTGGTGTCACCTAGAAATTGTCAGTGCCTGGCAAGTTGTATCTTGAGCAAGGAGACACTTAGAAAACACAAACCTGAATTACTATTTTGGTTCCTTCGTTCCTGAGTACAAATTTTTGTGGTCATTTGATAATCTGGATGACTTTCCTCATTGGTTACTGTAGTAATTGGTAAGAGAATTGAGAAGGATTTGGGCAAAGACAGATTTTATGAGCATCTGTTGACGTGGGCTTATCCTTTCCAACCACTGACAGAATAGTTCAGAAAATGGCTCATGGACTGGAAATCATGAGCTGATCATATTTTGACAGTGTTTTTTCTGATTTTTTTCAGGCTGATTTTTGGTGAAGGTGAATCTCTAACTACCCTCCTAAAATGAAATTCATCTATTAGAAATAAGTTTGAAATACCAAGGTGTTGAAGGTAACACTAGGGAAAAAAAGAGACCATTTTCCTCTTGGCTTCTCTTGGAACAGGAAAGATGAAGGTGGTGGTGGCAGCCTTCAGCAAGAGAGCATTTCTTTCGTCAGACCTTGTTTTCTGCTCTTTCTTCTTCCAGAGCAGCACCTTTCACCTATTTGGTGTTCTGGGGGTTGAAGAGGGACTTCCTCTTACAAAAGCCATATTAGGACTAGCAAAATGAAGAAAAAGCCCATTTAACTCTTTTCCCCAGTTTAGTGACTTCTCTCATTCAGCTTTTGAATTCTTCTGAAATTGGAAAGTTCAAGTGAGACCAGGAGCTGTCACTTTACGACAGTTCAATTTCAGTCCATCAACTAAATAAATCTCTTAAGAGGTGATTTATGCTGTGTCTCCTCCCAGTTCTCCTTCATCTGCTCTAGGCAGGGGTAGCCCTTTTCCACTGAGGTTTGGTGTATGTTTTGGACTATCAAAATCTGAATCTGTGGAATCCTGCAATCAAAAATGTCATTGCAACACAGTATGGGGAGGAGAAATTAGGGTTAATGTTTGGGTAAAAGCTGGCTCAAAAGCAGTGCACCACAGGGTTTACTCTGTTCGGGGTAAATGCAGGACTTGTGCAGGATGCAGCAGACTGAATTCAGTCCTTTCATCTTTGAATTGATAGCTTCCCGTCCCTCAACACAGATGGGCTTCACAGGGCTGGTGGAAAACACATCCTAAAAGCACTAGAATCTGGAGAAAGGGGTTTTTTTTCATCCCTGCAATCAAGTCCAGAGATACTAATTAGATGCTGTGCATATGCTTGGTTCATTGAGACAAAAGTTAAGCCAGTCTTTTCTCAGCAGCGAAAGCCATCCCACTGGAATACTGATTAAAAAGAAGCAGGGTTGATAGGAATAGACAAAGAGGAGGTGAGTGTATGAGGTGGACCAGTGAGCTGGGAACCAAGTTGGTAAGGTTTATTTCTGCTATAATTCTTTCTGCAGCCTGCAGAAAATTTGCAAACCTGTCAGTGCTTCCATCTCCAAAATGAGAACTGCTCCAAAGTTGTGGTGGTGTCATATTTTTTTTCTTTAGTGAGAATTAATTACTGTCTAAAAAGCACTTTGAGATCCCAGAATGAAAGGAGCAAAACAAGTGCAAAGCATTCTATTGTTTTAATATTTTTCCTATAGACCAGGATGGAGGCACCTTGCACTCACACAATTACCTTCCTGCAGCTGCAGCCTCTTAGGCAGTTAATATATGCTGCATCTCTACATCTAGGTATGGAGAAAGACCCAGACCCTCCCACCCATCATTTACTCCCCCTCTCCTCATCCTTCCCCCTCCCTTGCTCCCCGTTGCATTAAAAGAAGAGATGGCATTAAAGTAACTTTATCTCTTTGGTGCACACATATACAAACTCAATGGCTGGCAGTGTTATGAGGCTTATTGCTGAGTGCGTAATGACTGCTGCTTTCTTGGATGAATGAATTCAGTGGGTGACAGGTATGTAATTCATGGCTTTGTAAAAAGCTTTGAGAGGAAGTGTATGAAATGTACTATATAAATGTCAATACACTGCACACTTTAAAGCCTGTGGGTTGAGTCATAGGGAGGGTGGATTTAAGGGGGAGAACATAAATAGCAGAAGAACAGCTGGTTTCCCAGGGTAATGATGACTGAAGGTCTGAGTGGTGACTGCTTAAGCATACCTGCTCAGTGGAGGCTCTTGCATAGACCTCTCTTCCACAGTCTCCAAGCATCTGACACTCTGCAGTGCATTTATTCTCCAAACAGGGAAGGGTGTTATCTCAACATGTGGAGTTTGGATGCCTCTGTGGGGAGAAAACCAGACTGGCAGAGAGGGAACCCCTGACTCACCCCAGCCCCCCAAATCCTATTCATTGTGCCTTCAGACATGGTTCCTTGTGGTGCTGCTGCCTGAGCTGAGCACAAATGGGAGCTTTGGTGTGATCCTATGCCCATGACAAACCCTCTCTGCACCCCCAGCACTGGCAGTGTCCTGTGCCTCTCCTTACACAGAGAGGAAGAGCCTGGTCCTCAAGGTATGGGGTCACTGACCTGTCTGCTTCAGAGACAGCAAATATTGACCAGCCTCTGTGCAAGGGAGCTCTACTTACTTACCCTAAACCAGTATATCCACTCTGGAAAATAAGGGCTGACAAGGAAGCCTTCATTGAACTTGGAAGAATGCCTGTGGGTGCCAAGGCCTGATAAAAGGTTCATATTTTTGTGGTCATGAAGTTCCTGCAGCAACCAGCTATGCCATTAATTGTTTTCCTGTAGAATTTTTGTTATATATATGGAGTAATGCCTGAGGGAGCTACATAGAAGAGCCTTTGGGGCTCTTGATTCTCTTGTCTAACTTGGGAAACTTCAGCTCCAGTATTTATCCCCAATTAATGTCTTTGCACAGCTGATACTTGTAAAGTGTTTTCTTGGCTGAACAAGCACTGTTTTGTCCAGAAATAGGACAGAGATATAAAACGAAGTTACCAGCATAGGCAACAAGTTACCATATATCAGCAGATGATGCAAAAATATGAAGTATTTCAAGTTAGCTTGCTGCTTTTTTTTACCTCCTTCCCTGCAGATTACACTGCCTAATTACACTCCCACGAGAGACTGCACATCTCTTTCTTGAAACATTGTGTGAGAAAAGACACTGAAAACCTCCAGTTTTTCTCATTAAGGTGTGTAAATCTGCTCGGGTCTAATCTGGAGAGAGGATTCCTCATCATGCTGGTTTAACTTCTCCCCATCCTTGGGTTGTACCTTTGCAGAGAGCTCAGCACAGTGAGTGCCTGCACAGCCCAGGGTGCCTGTGGGCTCCTGCAAGGCATCCAGCTGCAGCATTAACCCTGCCCATGGCTTCATGCTCTGCTATAACCTGAGTGAGGGCCTGCAATTAAACCTGGAGAAACAGCGCCCTGCCTTTCAGGAACAGCTCCACAAGCAGCAAAGGGAGCTGATGAAGAGGATTTATTTAGTTTCTCGAGGAGCTGGATATGTTAAATGTTATGACTTTTTGAGGCTTGCTGCAACAGAGGCCATAAACAATATGCAGTCGTAGAAACGAACAAAACAAAAGTCTCTAAATCCCAGCAATATGAGTGAGAGCTCAGGACTGCTTCTTGGCAAGTGCATATGTTCTTTACAGGGCAAAAGGTGTGAAACACGACTTGTTCTGCAAAAACCTCTGCTCCTCCTGCAGGACAGCAGCGGCTTCAGGTACCACGGTGTGGTGTGGATATGGACTCCCTGCTACAGGTGAGCACCAGGAGACCCTGCATATCAGAGCTCTCTGCAGCAGAGGGGACTGAGGCACAGAAACTCTGTCACTGACTTTTATTGGGAGCATTTAGACCTCAGAGTCTTGCGTCTTGGGCATTGGGCTTGGGAGACCAAACTAAAACCACATATGATTTTTACTTTCTTTGCACAGTACTCACCTCTAATGTGGAAGTGTCCACTTCCACCTTCACCTTTCTTGACACCTCCAGTGTGCAGGTGAGATACTATTCCTTTGGGGAGAACCCAGCCCAAAATTGTTTTTCTGTTTACTTTGTGGCCTAGTGACTTACTGCTCTCTGCATCCTGCACTTAATACCAGTTATAAATTTCTTCACGGGCTTTTTCCTACAGTGATCCTCACTTTAGTGCCTCTCAAAGATTAAATTATCTTCCTACATTTGCTCAGGTTCATAGCAGAACTGCAGGAAGAAGTCCCAGCATGGGATCCATCCATGGAAAGGCTGAGCAACACTTTCTTCTCCCTTACTTAAAGATGCTGAGTAACGCAGGGAATCAGATTTTAATAGGCATTGCATTTTCTGCTTTCTCTGTACTCAGCATCCTTTTTGGCAATGAATGAATATATAATTTTGAGGGTAAAAGAGTGTAATCTTGTTTCATGAATCTTTATTCTCTGCTATTATTTTTAAGTCTTTATTCTGCCCTATTTTCAGTTCCTTTTTCTTCCCTTTTTAATTTTTTTAATAGAGCTTTCTTTGTTTTCCTCCTGTCTTTCCCCCCCACACCTTTTTTTGTCTTTATCTTTCTTTTCTTCTGCTGCCCTCCCAGCTTTTCATTACTGTCATCTTTTTTCCCAGCCACTGAACCCTTGATGTTGTTCTAATTGACAGACGGGGTTTAAAAGCACATTCGAAAGCGCCTGTCTTTTTAAATAGACTCCTGTCTCATCAAAAGATGTACAGCAACATTCCATTAGAGCACATCATTTGAAAATAGATTGGGCTTTTAGCAACTGCACTCATATTTTTATAGTTAGGCCGTTCTGCTGGGATTGTCCCTCCCCCTTGCTAGCCCTCACCGTCTCCTCTTATGGGGAGGCAAAGGGGAAAAGACACATTAAAGAGAGATTATTGAATGTTTAGTTTTGTTTGGGCTTTCTCCTCTGTGTGGCTCTTGGGTGGTTGTTCTGTATGTTTGTTTCTCATGGCCATGGCACTCAAAGTTTTGGAATGAAAAGGGGATGCAAAATGCATGGATGCTGACATAAGTGGAGACACAGCTAAAGAGCAGAAAAAAATTGGCTCTTGTTGCACTGCATTGTCTGGTATTTCATGAATGGGGATTCTGCCGTGGCTTTCTCAACCAGCTTGTGCACAGAGAATTCAGAACCTGCTCTGCAGTAAGGCAGACAAGGAAGTGGTCACTGAGAGATAGCTCTGCCTCACAGCCATGTGCATGTGAGCTCTTAAAGAAGATCTCTTGGATATCAAAAACATGGCAACTGCCAGAGCTGAAGAGGCTGTGGGGGACAGCAGGCTTATAGAAAAAATCTGGTGGTGGAAAGCCCTGAACCCATGCTGACGTTTGTCAATTGAAAGCCAAGCTGGCCACTACTGTTGTGGCCTTTGAATTGTGTGGGGATGGAAAGGGAGGATCAGCACCACCAGTGAGGCCAGGCTTTGGGCCTTGTCACATGTGTGATGTTGTTCAGTGTCCCTGTCCCTATGCAGCCACTTCAGCAGCTTTCATCCTGACTTGGGTGTGTCAGCAAGTAGGAAGACTTTAGGTGTCCTAAGAGAAGAGAGTGAAATGTCTGAAGGAATTGGGAGCCAGGGAAGGTACAGGAACCCTGGGTTTTTCCTGGTGGGACAGAGAACTGAGCCAAATCTCTGCTACCCTCCCATTTTCTTCTGGGCGGCAGTGAGTATCTGCTACAATGTGCATTTTTCCTTATTGCTTGGAGTGATGGTTCTGCTCAGTTTCTACATTTAGAACGTCAAAGATGATGAAGATGGAAAAGGTCTTGCAAGGGTCTGTTAGATTATTGTGGCTGTTTTGGTTTGAAACTGGGCAGAAACACCAATTAAGTGCAGTGGGTTTGGTTTGCCAATCTGAGTTTCCCAGTCAATGCACCAATTAATATAGTTGGTCTAGTGCTGGCCAAGACACCAGCACAGCCACTAGAATTATTTACTCATTTTCTACTGTGCTATAAGGATTAAGAGGGGAGTAAAGCAGGCTCAAAACTCTAGAGGGTATAAAGAAAAGCTTTATCACCAGAATTAAAAGAAAAATAAGAAATCAGAATAAACCTTCTGAACACTTCTCTTCCCCCACCTTCTCTTTTCTTTCCCACTGACAATGTAAAGAGACAAAACCTGGGACTTTCAGTCAGTTTACCATCTCTAAAATAGTCTTTCTTCAGTTCTCTTAGGAAGAGGAAGCTCTCTTGCCACGCCATGGAGACTTCTCCATAAGAAACTATTCTCTCGTGGCTTCAATGTCACAGCGAATCAGCAGCCCAGAAACGGGATCTGTTTGCCATGTGAAAACCCCTCACCTCAATTTACAGCTTTCCCCACAACTGTTTTCGAGGGCTCAGTCTTTGGCTGACAAAAGTATGGGGTACACTTTTAAGGATGAGCTGTTCAGAAGCAAATGTTCTCTTCATCTATCTCTAAGATCATCTTCCTCTCTGGGAACAGAAGTCTTCTCCCCTGGGGCCAAAGGCTCTTCACCACTCTTGTCTCTATCTGTTCAAGTTCCTCACTGGATCACAGCTACTTCAGCATGGGTACCTTTGCTCATGTCTACAGTTTGAATGCTCCATTCCCCCATGCTTTTCATGAATTACAAAGATATTCCAGTGTACCATAGTCCATCACTACGGCCTTACAAAAGAACTTCTGCTCCTAGGTTTGAAGCATCTCCACTTTCTCCTCTCTCTGGACTTCGGCTCCTCCTTCTTCACTGATTTTGGTGTCTCTGTGTTGTTCTCTATGTGCCTTCACCCTGTCCTTTCCTCTGACTCAGGAGAGGGTTGATGTATATAAGTTTCATCTGTTCTGGGGAGTTTTACAGCACTGAAAGAGTTAATCTTCTTACCCGGGCCTTGCATCAGGAATTTTGGAATGGCTGGAGCTGTTTACGGTGGAGGATTTTTTGGGGAGGAAAGGGGCAGCTAGGGTCTCAGCAGCCAGGCCAGGACTGGCAGCAGCAGCAGCATGCCATGGACCGATCGCTTCCCCTCTCCCTGCCTGGCCCTTGCTGGCAAAACTCAGCAGTAGCAGCAGAATTTCAGCAGCAGAATCTCAGCTGCACCGTGCCCGGCCCGGGGCTGCACAGAGCAGGGCCCGGCCTTGCCAGGCCCAGCCCCGCCGGGCCCGCCCAGCGTCCGGTCACCTGTTCAAAGGCTGCAAGCAAGAGAGCTTTTCCAGGCTTTGTTCGTTTTTAAATGTGACTCTAACAGAGGCGTGTTCAGCTTTCTTGGGTGGTTTAACAAGGTGTCAATATTCATACCAGCTGATTGGTTTTGTCAGGTCCATAGGAAGCTGCCAAGGTCCTTACAGGGAACTGCTTCCGCCGCTCATGGATTTCTTTCCTCAACTAAAAACTAAACTATGTTAAATGACAACAACTATGTAGTTCCTTCCGTTACCCCTACAATCCCTCTGAATATTGTGTAATGAAAATTATTGTGTTCCTGAAATTGTTGAAGTTTAATTACCATCTACTTGGTAATCATGTTGAAATGCACCAATATACTTTACAAGGTCATAATTTATGAACTACAGTTCCTTGCTGTTCAACATCAGGGCTACTTCTGTCACCACCAGCACAATGCAGCAATTGCTCTTGCCTGAGCCTGAAGGCCCCTATTGTTTTACATTCAGAAGAAAACTGGTCCAGATTTGGAAGCTGGATCCAATTTTAACTTTAAATCTGCTAGATTTAGACCTGGGCATCTAGTATGTACCAAGAAACAATGACAAGATTCCCTTTCTGGAGTCAGAGGTAGTTTTTGTCCAGAGGCAGCAGTATTCAGAGGGCATGGCACCCATGTCTGCACCACGTACAGCAACTCTTTACTCCCAGTTATTGGCATTTTCCATTACATACTCCATTCTCTTAAAACCCTGCTGAGGGAAAGGAATGGCCAATTCCGACTTGGAAATGAGATGGGTGTGCAGGATACTTATTTGCTGATTTTTCCAAGTCTTGAAGATTTGTCTTCATATACGTTGTCCCTTCAGTCACAAGACAGTCTGATCACAGCTCCTCAATGTTTCACCCAGATGTGTCAGTGCAAAGCATGATTTACCTTTGGGGCTAGGCTTTCCTTCCCAAGCATAGGTAGTCAAAAGCTCTTGCTGTTCTAAGCCCAGCAGTGATCAATACCTGGGATTGAATGATCCCCTCTCTCCACACCCCTGCCCAAGTTATTTACTCTCCTATGCCACTATTAAGTGCTTCTGACAGGTACAGAAACAGTAGGTACAATTTTCAGTCCACAAAGCAGGAGCTCAATGCTTCCCTTTTGCTTTCCCTGTCCCTGTTTCATGTGTAGTAATGATAATCTCTGTGGCTTTGTTGGATCCTCACAATAAACAGCTTCTCAGATTGATTAAAACCTCTACACTTGGCTCTTGCTGTGCATTGATTTTAGCTGCTGCTTGTTGTTTTGTGTACAGCACATCATAGAAATCAGAGATGGAAAAGACCTATTAGGTATCAACTTAAATGTCTGAGTCTCCCCACCCCCCTCAGTCATCTGTGATCTAGCAGGGGATTATTCATTGCAGTGTATTTGTGGCATTTTTTCCCAGTCCCTTAGCAAATGGCCCAGGACCCTCCTTCTCACACAAGACCCAGCCTCCTCTAACTACAGTGCTGGTATGAGCAGGGAAGCTGATTCCTGGCCTGTTGCTCCTCTGTACTCAGTACAGAATGTCTCTCTGGATCTTTCTAAATACAAATGCTTCCTTGAGGCTCTCTTCTCTCAAAGGAACACACAAACAACCCAGGCTTGGAAGCTAATGGGTGTTTCTGTTACCCTCAAGCAGGATGCTTAGGTTCATACAAAGAACATCACCACCCACCCTACCCTTTTCCACCAGCCTTTTGAGAAACAGTTTTCCTGCACAGGTAAATAAGTTGGTTCAGAGGATTTATCCTTTGTTGGAGATGGCAGTTGTTGCCATTGATCCATTCTCCAAGTTTTAATTTCTCTAGAGCAATTCCTCTCTGATGCTGATTGGCAGTATTTCCATTATCCAAATACTTGGTCAAAAGTTGGACTAAATGACCTTGGAGGCATTTTCCAACCCTAATGATTCTATACTTGGGAGCCTGAAAACTTTTAAGCCACTGGCTTAAAGGCTGTTCTACTTTCTGCCTTCCAACATGACTCTCAGCCACATCAGTAGGATGGACCTCTCAGAGGGGTTGTGGAGGCTGCAGCACAGGATGGGCAGTGCTTCTGTGCTGACCATCTCTTCATGCAGATCAGAGACTTCTTGCAGCCTATTGATTTATGGGGGTGAACTTTCCAGCATAGTGCAACAGAAGCAACTCTGCAGAAATGAATCCCTCTCTGCTTGTTTAGTTCCCCAAGGCAGCTCATGGGAGAGTCAGTGCTGTGCAGAGGAGAGGACTGCACTGCATGGCTGAGAACAGGTGCAAGTGAGGCATCCAGTTCTTGGCTGTACAATAAATCCCATTCTTTGACTAAAAAAGCAGGAAGAAGGGATAGGGCAGCTGCCAGACAACTTTTACACCTCCCTATTCCCAAAAGTGTTGAGCAGCTCTTGGCTTGGATGAGAATATTTTCCATTTCTATTGCCAGTAAAGTGCAGAACAATGGAGAATCATCCCTTGTTTTCTGTATCTCTTCTGAAAAAATAAAGAGCTTCTGTGGACACATTAAATGGGCTGGATACAGCCGGCACAAATTCCACCCAAGTGCCCATTATCTCATGTTTCCCAGTGTTTGGCTCTAAACCTGCAGAGGCATCCAGCCAAGAGAAAACAGGCCCTGGATGTGTTCACATCAGGAGGGACAGGTATCTCCTACAGAGAGACCTACATCCCTGATTGTCCACCTTGGAGACCTACAAAGGAAACTGTGGCTCCTGCACAGCCTATGGCCCTGATTTCCTGCTTAAGAACAGTGTGGTGTAGGGATGAGGAAAGCACTGGGTTGGCTCTGCATGGAGATTCAGGAGGTGTCTGAGGTCTGGCCTGGACATCAGGCCCCTGAAGAGCATTGCAGAACCACAAGGGCTGGGATGGACATGAGACGGTGAGTGAAAACAAGTTCAGTGGTGTAACCAATCTGTAGGAGGAGCACCAATTCACTAGAGAAGCAAGGGGCTGTGGTTGGAAAGATAGCAGGCAAGCAGTTTCCCAAGGCTATTTGTTCATTTTATTTCCAAGCTAATACGCAGACCTTCATGCTTGCTGTGATTGCTGCCTTTCTGAAGTCAGCTTTATTAACACCAGTGCTTGTGTGTATTGAAATAGAAAAGGCAGAGAGCAGGGGGAGGGGAATGGTCACATTTTTTTGTGGACACACCATGTTTCATCATACTCACTGCCCTTCCTATTGCAACCCTTCCCTCTCAAATCCTGCCACCAAACTGTTCAAAGCCCTAGGCACCAGCATCAAGCCATCCACATGAAAACTATACTGGCCCCCACAAAGGTAGGAGACCTGAATGAATGCAGAAACGAATGGGCACCATTCTCTCCTTTACCAGGGCCAACTGCCACTTCAGCCACTTTTAAAGCCTCTTTGGAGGCTTTGAGAAGGGAGTTTTCAGTGCACTGGAGGAGGGGCCAGTAGTGCTCCCTTCCTTCACCTCCCCTGTGCTGATGAGTTGCACACAATACCAAGGTGAACCAGGGAAAAGTGTGGGTTTAGCAAGAGACTTCAGAAGAATTCCCAGCCATTTGCTGTGGTATGCTAACGCGAGAGCAAAATTTTTATCTCACTGTGCATGGGTTTACGTGTATGCTGTAAAACCACTGTGTTATCACTTAAAAAGTCTGAAGAAGCTTGGTAAAATTTCCTCAAGCATTTTTTTCAGGTCATCTCAACATGGCTTAACTAGGAATTGGAAACTTTTGGCTGGTAACTTGTTTACTGATGATAGTTTCCACAAATAACTATGTATTTTGCAAGTTTTCTTATCATTTCAGAAACATCCTGTTCCTCAATAAATATTTCAACCTCTACCTACCGAAAGGGCTGATATTATCCTCAGCACAATGTAGGGCAGTGAAATCACTGGTGAGGAGAGAGGATTGAGCCAACCAGGGTATGCAAGGTGGAAATGAGAGAGACTTTGGGGAAAATCAGCCATTGACAAAATTGCTTGGTTATTTCTGGTAGGTAGTAGGACATGGGAATCATTTTTGTTCGCCATTCTTTCTTCTCATTAGCAACAGTCTACACCCACATGAGGAAAATCAATAAATTAGACTGCTTCTGGGAGGCAGCAGACTTGGTATCTCTGCCAGTCACTGGCTGGCTGTGTGACCCGAGGCACTCAGCCGTAACAAATTCCTCTTCTGCTTTCCTATAAGAAAGGAGGCAGAGGCAGGCTATAAAGCGTGCTGGAAACTGCAGATGAAAAACACTAGCAGATCAGAGCTGGACTTTTTCTCTCTGATAATACATCAAGAATGATTATAGTTACTTCAAAAGGTTTTCCACTGGTTCACAGACAATCTTAATTTTTGTTTGCCCCTCTTTTTGGCATTTGTCCAAAGTAATTTTCTTTTAGATAGTGATGTTTCCATTCAAGTATTTTTCTAGCTTTATGTTTTCTTAAGCAACATCTAAAAACAAAACAAAAGAAAACAAACAACCCCCCCAAAACAAAACAAAACCAAACAAAAACCACCACCAAAACTGGATACCCTACCTGGCTAATTGGGAGAGCTGAAAAGTTTAGATTGCCTCCACAGATGTCATATCCTAGCTATTGACAGCTGTAGGGTTATCACCTTTACTGGGAGCCCCTGCTGTTACTTCTGTCCTGTTTCTGTCAAAGTTTTCTTGGATGGTTTCAGGCTCCTTTTCTGCCACCCAGATCCTCAATGGCTCTGCTATCCTTTCCCCCCATCCTTGTCCTGCCTTTTGCAGTCTCAGGGTCAAGGCACTGAGGCACTCTCAACCCCAAACTTTTGCTATTTTTGCAGCTGAGCTACAAGGTATTCTCACCAAAGATTTGCACACTGAGCCTTCTCTGAGATTTTTTCCCCCATGAGTGTAAACTTGCATCAGACCATAACCTCTGTCAAAATGTGAGATTTATCCTCCAACAGGGTGATGAATGGAAGCCTGGGTTTAAGTTTGCACCAAAATGCACACACAAGGCCCAGTTTTCTCTGTGCCAACAGTGGTTACCATCCTATGGTGAACAGTACATGTGTGCTGGTGAGGTGAGGCCCCTTCCTAGGACTGAAGAGCACTAATAAACCTTTATGTCTCTGAGACTTTCAGGTGGCCCACAATATAGATAAAGTGAGAAGCCTTGTTCCAACAGGTAGTACAGACACTTCAAGTAAGAGAAAATGAAGGTCCGTGTTTGATCTTCAGTAATAAGTACAGAAAAGGACTTTGCCCCTTGCTGGACCTTGTGCTACTTTAATGAAATTCATTTCATTACAGTTTAAATATGAAGACCTATTGGAAAACCAAATTTTGCATATAATGCCCTCGACTGACAGCAATGTGTTTGCCATATAGTTAAACAAAAAGGTTAAAGAAAAGCTCAAATTTTCAGGTAACTATACAAGCATAAAAATAACAATTTAGTGGATTTGGACAGGATATTTTTTCCTTTTCATTGACTTGGCTCTAAAGCAACCTCATCTTAAGAAATTAAATTTGACAGGTGATTAGTCTATAATGTGATGCAATCACTTCTGGTATTTGAAGGAAAAATTGAAAACAGACTGAATGTTGAACTTTGAAACGTCTGCTTCAGATGTTATGGGCAGGAACTTTAGGTTTTTTGCATCAAGTACAGGTGACTTGCAGAACAAGCTGATCTCATGCCCTGAGGCAAGATAGGCTAGGTGAGGCTAGCTGTGAATATACAGTGGTAACTAGCATGGGTTTTCTCTTACCTACTGGGAAGTTTATTGCTGCTTCACTGTTGGTAAGTGAACTCACATTCTTCAGAACAGATTATAAAGTCCAAGTCTCCTGCTTTTATTATTCTGCAGTAAGTTGTTTTCTGCCCCAAATGTTTCTTTTACAGCAGCAGAGTCTGAAATGCGCACTTGGGGAGCTAGATCCTGAATTGCAGCTTATATAGGTGTTCCCAAACTGCTCCATTACCAGTCTGAAGTTTGCATCTACACTCTTGTGCCTATGAACTGAAAAGGGAAGTGATGGAGGTAGCTATGAAATTATTTCAGACTCACTTTCCAAGCAAGGGTCCTGCTGCTTTGAAGTTGTGCTCCTCTGGCAGTGAAATGTCCTCACTGCAATGCAGAATTGTCCCCAAAGGCTGCACAGAGCTATCCCTAGCACAGACCAGTCCCTCTTCCCACTGTGTCTTGCCTTCATGGGCAGATTACTTACTCTGTTTCTTGATGACTGTAATTTACAGAGAAATTCCTTGGCACTACGTGTGTATGTGAACTGGGAAACAAGATGTGCTGTGTGTGATGAGGAGGAGAGGATGACAAAGTAAACTCGACTTGTTCTGGCACAGGCACTGAACAAGGTGCAAGGAAATGTTCACCCACAGTAAGGACTGTTCACAGGGTAGAGGCAACAAAGAAACCCCAGAGCACTCAGCTCTCCTGCTGCACTTCAGGGCTGTTTTTGGAGGTCTCAACTATAGGTATTGATCCTTTGACTAGGAATTCATAGTTCACATGTCAGGTAAATCTTCCCAGCCAAACTGGACAAATGTATAGTCATGGATGGGGGCCAGTTATCTTCATGAAGCATCAGTTGGCCAGTTGGGAAGAGTGGTCATTGCTTTCCCCTGCAAAGATTTTCCATGAAGAATTATGAATCTGCTTTCAATGTAAAGTCATGCCTCAGCAGCACCTCCAGGACAGATTGGGATAGGGAAGCATTAAATGTCAACAAGCATATGTGACACTCTTCCATCAAAAGGATGAAGAAAGCTCAATAGCATCAACACCAGTTATATTTTAAATGAGAAGAGCTCTTCTGTCTTTGGATATTCAGACCAAATAGAAGCTTGACAGAGTCTTCACTTTTCAGAGTTTTCCAAGTTTCTCCTCTTTTGTCAGGAAAACACCCAGGAAAGGAGACAAGAGTTTTTCACTGTACTGATACCAAATCCAGCTACCAGTTTTGGGGACTATTTGATTCCTTTCAGTCAAAAATCCTCCCTCTCTTGCTCTGCAACAGGCTAAAAACAGCCTGCAGCCTCCAGCGCCTTCCTGGAGTGACTGCATGGCTGTGTATGGAAATATTCTCCATCTATAGCCTGAATTCATTGCTGTATAGGAAAGAGAATTTTTAATGTCTGGTATAAATTGTTAACTTAGTGACAAGCTGGATCTAGTTAACATCCTGGGGTATGTCAGGGTTTTTTTCCTCCCATGTCAGCTTTCCCTAGTAAACACTGATAACACTAAGGGCCTTTCTTATCATTCATATTTTGAGGAAACCATTTTGTGTGCTCCTCAAATGACACTGCTGAGTTGTTAACTCATTTTCAGGCAGTTGATGCAACAACAGGAGAGAAAGATAAATATACTAATACTTACTGCAGAGATAAATCCCTTCTTGTCCCATCATGACCAGTCCTCTCCATGCACCTGTTTTTACCTCCAGCCACCTTCTCCCTGATGGGTGCAGAGGTAACACAGCTGCAGAGCATGCAAGAACTCATGCAGGATGCAGACTTAGATGTCTTCTTCTGAGGAGCATCTCCAAGAGAGGTAAAACCTTTGTCCTCATCAGTCATAGTGGGATGAAACAGTCAAAGCTGTATTCCTTCTTAGGAAAAGAGAAGGAGGAGCAGGCTGGGCTTCTCTTGATCATAGTTACAAAGACCAGCTCTAAACTCTCTACACACCTCAGCTGTGAGGGAAGAGGCTCCAGACAGAGGCAGGAGCTGATGGAGTTCACCTGTAGATCCCAAAGCACCCGTCCAACACCTGAACCCCAACCACCTCAACCAGAAAGTGTAAATTAACTTCCCATGGCAGCTGGCCCTGTCCTAAGGTGCCCCTGAAGGGGATATTCCACCTTGAGCACATTGATGCTCCTATTAGACAGATGGGAAGTGAGAGGGCAGTCTGATGAGCTCTTTAACTTTTACTGGTTTTCCTCTTCCAATCTCTTAGCTATTTTAATTCCCCTTTGAAGGTAATAAGGGGAGCGCTTTTAGTTCACCAGGCTCATCTGGAATCCCAGTGAAGTGAATGAAACTCTATTTTAATATTTTCTGTGATTGCTGATTCTAGTGGCTAGTTTCTGACTTTCATGGCTTTTGAGTTTCTTTCTTTTTAATAAATTGGTGTGCTTGTTTCTCCTCCAGAACAACAGACAGATGGCTGTGATGATTTTGCTAGGCCAGAGCACTCTTGGCTGGATTCCCCAAGTGAGTAATGTGGTGGTAACTTGGTAGTGTTTCCTCTCTACTCCAGTGCTAGGCAGGGAGGAAAAATGAGAGGAAATTATTGAAGGGTAGAGGAAGGGGAAAGTCAGATAATGTCAAAGTTGGGGAAATAATAACAGTATGGAAGATTTTTGACAGGGTTTTTTCTTGACTAACCTCAGCTGGGCTCATCCTAACTTCTGGAAAATTGTAAAACAATGTGATGAGGTGGGGGAAAACAACAGCTTGGCAGATAAATGTGTCCAAAATTTTTCTTTTACAAATGCCATTAAAAATTGGGCCTGAAAATGCAGCTTAGAGATGACATTTCAGAGGAGGCTGGGGTGGAGAGAAATTGCAAGGTAAACAGGACATTTTCTATCTTTCCTCTACCTCCAGCCTGTGTGCAAGGAAAGATAACAGCAGCAGGAGGAAGCAAACTCTGCCATGGAATTTAGCTCTTCTTTTTTCTCCTGTAACAGGGAGAGAGGGAGAGACCACATGTGCTTCTGAGGCATCTCTGTCTGCTTTGAACCTTATCAACAGGGACTGTGCAATGCAGTTTCTCTTTCTGCCTCTCCTCTAACTTTTGAAGCAAAACACTTACGTGCAAGGAATGTCAGAGCATCTGACAGCCAGGAAGATAGGGGAGAAAGCCAAGGAGTAGGGAGGAGGGGGCTATTGGTTCCCCTCCTCCTTGCCTTTTTTTTTCTTTTTCTTCTCTCCCCTCCCCCGTTTTCCTTTCTTTGATTAAAGAAAGGAGGAAAAGAAGAGAACAGTGTAGAGATGTCTTTCCCACCCCTCCCTTAACAAGTCTCAAGAGCATGGCCTATGTTGAGTCAAGCAGATTGTTAAGGGAGAATGGCTGTCAATGGGATCTCAAAGATGCAATTCTTTTTTCAGGAATAAAGGAAAGAGAAAAGGTCTCTTGTCCCAGCTGCTCACTGTTTATGAAATGTTTTGCCTCTGTGAGACCTACAGGGACTCTGGGAGTGTGCTGAATCTGTTGATCTTCCACATTTGCTTTGGAAGGGATCCCTTGCCACATACCTTTGCAAGTAGAGACAGTTCGTATATGCATCACTACTCACTGTTTTTTTCAGGTTTATATACTCTATTAATAGGCATTCAGAGAGGCTCCTTAGTGTGGCAGATAAGTGTAAAATAGGCAAAGAGGGAGAGGCTGTGGTTTGCAGGGGACCTATAGATTGGTGGGCACACCTGAAAGGCCAGAATTAGGGATCTAGAGTAGGAGGTGAGCTCAGCTTGGATCCAAGAAAGGATTCTTGATATCTTGCACTATGCTTTCATTGTGCCCTGGCAGAGTTTGAATGAGTTAGGCAGAGATTCAGATCAAAATCCCAAACCTGGACTTGGAAGAAGCTTGGAGCCAGATCTGAGCTTTTGCAGATGGTCCCTTTATATATAATGAGGTCAATCAAAACATCTGATCTCAATACCCTTGAACTTCTGGAGCAGGGCATGAATTTGAGCCCAGGCATATGGGATCATCTGGACTGTGCAGTGGTGTCTGCCAAGTGCTTTTCTTTCCTGGCAGGCTGGCTAGGTCCCAGTACTGTTGAGTTTCTTTAGATGTTTCAGGTACAAAACTAAAGAAAAGGAGCCTTCCTGGACAGCCTTTTCCCCCAGGTACTTTGTAATTCGTGTCTCCTTTCAGGAGAGGAGCTAAAGATGAAAGAAGTGGATGACATGTTAAGCATCTCTTTTTAAAGAGAAGCCTTGAAAATATTGTCCTTTCTTGAAGCCCAGTTTTCACATATGTAGAACTGGGCACTGGAAAGGGCAATTCTTCTGAGTTCAGCCAGGCTCAGGGTAACCAAAACTGCCAAACAACTGATTTTGTTGCTATTTTAACAGGACAGCTTACTCTGCTCAGGAATTGCTACACAATAATAATAAGGAAGGTATAAAAAGTCCAGGGTTAAATGAGGACTGTGCCTGTGCGCCCAGGGTCCTGCAGGTCTGCTGCTCCATGATGGGACTGAACAGCCAATCTAATTTATTAGCTACCTCCTGAAAGATGACAAAATCTGCTACTGGGCTTGCACTACTATTACTAGAGAGCAGCATGTGTGTAGAATAGATAAACCAAGCCAGGAGGAGTTTGGAAGATGGGGAGTATTATTTCCAGTAAAACAAAGCAACCCTGGCAAATTACAGCCCCCTCCAGTGACACAGCAGGGAAGGGAAGTGAATGCACATCTGAGATGCTGAGGGCAGTGCTGTCCATCACCAAATTAGCAGAGAAGATATGGACATGGTACGAGTCTCAGGGGCTTGAAGGTGGGTGGAAGGGAAGTTTTGGAGCAAGGGAATGGGGAGGTCATTGCAGAGAGCTCTATCAGGCAGTGATTGCTGTAGGCATGTGAGCGCAGGTGGCTTCTGTTTTTTCTGTGTGAAGAAGTGAGAAAAGTGGTTTTGATCTTTCAGGGGTACCAGGCTCCTGTTGGGCCATTTGAAGTCTATTTATGGTATTGTTTATACTGCACCACAGTTTTCAGTCAATCTGTGTCCCCAACTGCTGCTCATGGAAAGAAAGGAATTCAAAAGAAGGGGGTGTTTGAAATAATGGAGAGGGAGGGCATGGATTGCATGTTGTGTTCAACTGTGAGACAGCTAAAAATGGAGAAAGGTGGTAACTGAGGAGGGGAGGGACCAAGTCAAGTGGAGGTATGTGTGGAGACTTGCTGTTAGATGCAAATGCAGGGGGGGACAATGCTCTAACCCAAGAGCCATCCAGAAGGTCATCTCAGGCCAGGTTTCAAGAGGACCTCATTTCTCCTTTCTGCTTTCTCGCTGGGCACTGCTGCCCTATGCAGGTCTGTGATTGCTGCCGTTTCCTCCAGCTGTTTGGACTCATGCATCTGGACTTGGCTTTTGCTGACAGTGATTTGCAGTAGCGTGGGTGGTTCCCAGTTAGACGGGGGCCAGTTTAGTTGATGCCTCTCTCAGCTGCTGTCCCAGCATTCCCAGGCACTGCCTTGAAGTGCAGAACTCTTCCCTCCATCCAAAACATCCTCCTTAGAGCAGCAGCCATCAGAGAGCCAGGGTGATCTGACATCCATGCTTACTCAGTTTCTCTGGGAAGACCCTCCTCTCCAGCCAGCACCTCCCTCCCCAGGGCCTGTGTCTCTGGGTGTGAAAGAAAGAAGGGTAAAATCTCTCCCTATTAGCCCCAAACTTCCCATTACAATCTGTTTACTGGGCTGCTCTTTTCTTGCAGGAGGGGTAAAAGAGGTCTGAGAAATGAACACCGGACTGGGGATCAACAGACTTGATTAAAGGAATATGCAAGTGCTAGAAATGTCTTTCAAATAGGAAAAAGGATATTAAGTCCCCTACAGGTAAATTTAGGGTGGCAATTAAGATGTTCTCATCATTAGGTCCACCATGTTTTGTCAGCACCTCCTCTTCAGAAGGGACAGTGAGGCCAAAGTCGAGCTGAACTACATGGTGCTGGCAGTAACAGAGATCTGGGACTCAATAGTTCAGGAAGCCCTTTCCAACTGAAATCCTCTGAAAATTATCAGTGTACTAGAAAGATCTGAGGAAGTTAATGGAAATTCCTTTACATCATGTGAATTCTGGGTGGTCTTAGGATGCAACACACCATGGGGAGCCTCCATGGGAGCAGCTGCTGGGTAAATGCTGCAATTTAACAACATTGGAGGAGATCTGGCTGTGAGCCAAGCTGGCTTTTACCTGGGCACAGGTTGGGTGTGTAGCAGACCATGCCCATTAAGATGCACTTGGTATGTTTGCTAGCACAGCAGCTGTGTCCTGCAGTCTCTGTACCTAAAATAGAAGACTTCTTAAGCCAGACATTCTGTGTATTGTAAATTCAGCAGCACTCCAGGTGCATCTAGGCAGGGTGCATCTGTTAAGCCTAGTGCATTGATTTTAAAAGATCACTGGATTTTGCTTGTGCTAAACCCCATGTGTTCTTTTGCATTTCCTTTTCCCAATAAGCCAAGTGTAAACAGAAATAATACTCAGGATCTTCTAATTGCTGTAATATTTAATCTGTGTGCAAAAGCACCACTTATGACAGATTTTCTTAGGAAGTGAAAAGTAAATTACAAAGTCACTCCTGAAATTATTTGGTTCTGGGTGAGAAATTGAAATACTAAATTAACATGACATCAGGTACTTCAGAATGGTTATGGATCTAGTAAAGAAAATAAATAGAATAAAAATCCTGTAGGACCAATAGAGACCAAACATACCAGATCCAAGTGCTACCCAGGACTGTGGGTAGCCTAGCTAATATTTACTTTGCTAGCATGCATGTGTGAAATCAGATATTTTCACAAGCATTTCAGAATTTGATCCTGGCTGATACCTTGGCATTTGCAGTGAAAATCACTGTTTATTAAGAAAAAATGTCCCCAGGACTGCAACAGGGTATACAAGTTTTCTGTCTGCAGAAAACATTGAAACAAGATACAGAAGCAAACACCAGGGACACTATTCACTACAGAAACAAGCTCTCCTTCCAACACCTTTGAAAGACCTGTGATAAGGAACATGTGGCAACATGACTCATAATAATGCTATTTACCATGGTGCTTTTCATTGGGAAAATAAAATGAACATGTTATATGTTTATTTTACTCTTTATGTCAAATTACCTGTTGTTACTTGACTGTTCTGAGCTGCACCAAAGACAAAATATTCTTTATATAGTGCAAATAGTGTAGTACCTGCTGTAATCAAATGGTTTCTTGCCCATGAAGTTTGGGGTTAGAGTCAGGTGAGGAAACAAGAATTAGGCCACAGTTACAGCAATGGAGTCATGGGAAGGCTGTAGAGGCTTAGCCTTGAGTGATGCTGTGGACTACCCCACCTCTTTCTGCTCCCCTGTTCTGTCCAAAATTGATAACAAGAAATTGTCCAGTCCTACTGAATGGGTCAAATGAGCTTTTGAGTTCTCCATGTCCCCTAAATCAGTGAATCTTCTGTGTGGGTAATTAGTCTGCCAGGTAGCACTGCTTTGAGAGTGTGACATATTCAAAGATGTCGTGAGCTCATTGTTTCTCCCACCCTCCCTTCACTCTTTTTTTGTGTCACAAGTGTTCTGTTTTTTTAATGATGCCCTCCTCCAGCACAAATTGACTTGGGCAGTAATTTGTCATGTCATCTTCAGTAAAATTTTGAACAAAATGGTAGAAGATTCATGGAGGAGCAAAAGCACCACATCTTTTATGCATTTCAGATAGCAAAATATAAATCAAAAAGCTCAGGGACCTGTTTGCAGGAAGACAACAAGAAAAAAAAAAGTAAACCATAGTGAGTAAAGTTAGACTGTATCTGTGTCTGATCCTGCACTGACTAGTCTGGGATTTGATTTTTAATTGTTCAGGGACATATTGCCTTTATGTCAGAGTGAATACAGTGGATAAAACAGATCTGACAGAGACCCAGCCTACACTCTTTCTTGCTTATAAAATCAGGTGAAAGTTAAACCCTAAGGGACACAGGTAAAAGGCTTCATGCTGAGGGAAGGGAACTCGATACCTGATGTTCTAACTTTAAGGGCTTGGTCGTTCTTAACCCTGGAGAAAAATTACCTCTCTCAGATGATTTTGGCCTTGGGTAAATTTAGCTTCAAAAATCTTCTGATATCTCCTTAGTGGGAATGAGTCCCCTGCTCTGACTTGAAGGTCTGAAACAATTTTAAAACTGAGCGGTTAAATCCCATCAGAAGTGAATGGGAACTGGCTGAGCAGTGTCTTATAAATCACCTCTGCAGTCTGAGGGTGAAGCCTCTCTCTCCAAACTAGGGCTGATTCCCACTTTCCCAGTATCACTTGCCCTGTTGGTTTTGAGAGCAAAAGCTTTGGGAAGGGGAATTTCTTCATTGCTCGTTTCTGAGCAGCCTCCAGTCCCTGTGGCCTCCATGTGTGGTTACAGCAAGCACAACATTAATGAGATGTGAAGGGGTGAGGAGGGCTGGCTGCATGCAGCTGCTGGGATGTTCAGCAGGTGGATCTGCATTTATTGCCTGCCTGGATATTCATACCTGCATTGCCTGTCCCACACAGCTCGAGGAATTGATAGGCCAGCTGTGCCTGCCTCTGATCAATCCCCTTCTCCACTCCAGCTGATGTTGCAGGCACAAACCTCCTCACACAGCCTCATTTTTTTTTAATACCTTTTTTAAAATGCATGATCGATCTATTTTAAAAGTACACACAGCTATATGGTAGGAGAGATTAAACAGCAGCATGGAAAAAGATCTCCTGTGGGGAAATCTGATTATACTCTTTTAGGAGGGTTTTCTTGTTGAGAGTCAGCCTGTATATTTCTACACTGTATTTGAAGGTCACTCATTGTCTTATACTGCTTCCTACAACAAAATTGAGAGGAGTATGATGAGATCTCATAGTCACCAGAGACCTCATTTGTTCAGCAAATCCAGCCATGACCCTTTCTAATGTTTTCTTTCCCTTCTTTCCCTCGCTTCTGCTGGCTTGTTTTTAGCTGAATGCTTCCACTAAAACCTCCCTATCAATATTCAGAGATGATTTCTGGAGTTTGGATAAAGTCTATCAAATCTAGCAGAGACCAAAGTGCCAGGCATATTTGTAGAGCCTAAACAGCTGTCAAAGACTACAGGATCAAAGTCTTCAGGTTACTTCTGCTTCTTCTTTGGTGGGAGAGGTACCATTATGAATTCTTTATTTTACCAAGTGCTCATGTAGCAGTAGCTCATGTGTGAAGCTCAGACTGGGTCCAGCTCTGCAAGTGCTGGCACTGCAATTTTTTGCAGGAGGTAGGAGCAGCCTGCAGGGAAAATGAGCATACTGTGCCTTGCCTGGATTTAGTCCTGGTGTTGGTTCAGATGTCCATGGAGAAGAGACCCTTTGGCCATGAAAAGTGCTCTATTTCCTTTCAAGTCTCCTCCCCATGTGAAAGGCAGAACTAAAGCTTTTCAGCATATGAAATATCGAACCTATGAACACGGAATCTGTCTGCCTAAGCACAGCCTATGAACACTAAAAAATTGTTAGAAGTTTGGAAAGGAAAGACTTTAAACTCAGGGATTTGTAATCTTCTGTGGTTGTTCTCCAAGCAATATTTCTGTCTGCCTTCTGCTTAATGAATTATCAAAGCTAAGAGAGTAGCATGAACTTTCAGAAGATATCCTTCAGTGCCCCTTATGGCTGATCTGGAAACGATGCTCATTATAGCACTGTGTGAGCAGGATAGGTAACCCAAAGATGTCAGGAAGGGCTGCAGGCTAAAAAGCTAACCAGAGGTTCTTTTTAGACATTTTATTCCTCCCAGGGATGGTATTAACAGCACCATTAACGTAGTAGTTTTATTTAATTTTCAGGGATTGTGTCAAATCAGAGTTTTCTGTGAAAACAGTATCAGCCTACTGCAAGATCCATCAAGATGCTCAAGAATGACAAATGGGAGCAAAGGCTGGGTCAGGAGTTTTCCCCTTTCCATTCTGGGAGGAGCAGAGTTCTGGACCCTGCCAGTGCCTGAGCTGTAGTAGAGCTTACTCTGGAGAGGGAAGGCAAGCCTCAGCTGGGACAGGAGCTTTCTAGGGAAGGAAAGGAACCTTTTCCATTCCTTGAGGTCACCCATACTCATTGCCCAGTGTGCACTTGCCCCTGAGGTATGTGAAGGGTGGGCACAGGCAGCCAAACCAGAGAGTGCTGCACTAATGGAGAGCTGTTATCAACAGGTTATATGCAATGTGTCTAATTATCTAAATGTATTTACTGGAGATGAGGGGAATGAGGGTGTCAGGAAGAGGGGTATGGGTGGGAAAAGTTCTTTCAGTAATTGCAATGAAGTGATTAAAAAAATTCAGGAAACTGGAACCTTGCTTTTCATTGTCTCCCTCCCTCTCCCCCCCCTCCCAGGTTTCATTAGTTTTTACAAAGGAGCACTGGGGATATTATTTATCTTTGGTCATTCTGGGATCAATCTGCAAATGTACAAGCTCACTTTAAACCTGTGTTTGCCGACTGTTAAACTCCACATTACACTCTGGTTTTTAAAGGCTTCAGGAAGATATAAACTGGAGACAAAGAGGAGATGGATGATTTCAATGAGGCATTTCAGGAATTGTTTGAAGAGAGCAGCTGCTCCCCCCATCCTGATTAGCTGCACAGCACTCTGACAGCTTGATTTCAAAGGCAGGTAAGAGTGCAGAAAAGGGGTAGAGAGAATGACTGGAGAAGGGAGCCAGCCAGCAGCAGCAGCAGCAATGCTGATTTTTCTCATCCTGTTTAGTCAGATGGCTTCTTAGGGATTGTTTTATTCCTGGTGCTGTTTCACACCTTATTTAATACTTTTCCATATTTTTGCACCCTTCCTAATTCCAAGGGTTCAAGATGGCTGTTTTCTGCAGCCAGCTAAAACCTTCAGAGCCGATAATCTGGGGATTCTCTATGTTTGATATACTTACCACACTGCTGCTCAACTCCCATGCTGTGCCTCAAATATTTATTAAAAAAAAAAAAAAGTAAAAAACCCCAAACCTTCTCCAGTCTGCTTCCTCCACAGCCTTTGCTGCTGAAGCTTCGCACATCACCTTCCATGGGGAGCTTGCGGGATGCTGATCTTTTTGTTTATTCATTTATTTTTGGCAGCATCACTAGCTGTCTCCAAAGAAGAGGGTGAAGGCATATGAAAAGATAACTTGTAAACATTTATCATGTCTCTGCCCAGGTGGGCAGGCACAGTCCTCACTCTGGAGCCACGTGTGCTGCATGGGTGATGAACTCCCATGTCCCAGCCCCAGAGCTGGCTGCACACTGGCCATCCAACTACAATCTGCACTTCACTTGCCTGGTGCTCCTCATGTTTTTGCAGAGGATGGGGCAAAGATCCAGCTTCAACAAAGGCTTTTTAAAGTGAGACTCATTAAAGTGTGCCAGGAACTCAGTTTCTTTATGTTCAGCCAAGGTAGAGAAAAGTAAGGAAGATGGCTCTGTGTTTGAATTGCTGCTTTTTTG
>VZSR01001459.1:1171704-1283459 GCA_013398615.1 Brachypodius melanocephalos
TTTTTTTGGTTTTGTTTGTTTGTTTTTGTTTGTTTTTGTTTGGGTTTTTGTTTGGTTTAGTTTGGTTTTTCGTTTGTTTGTTTTTCCACCATGAGTTACTAAATATTGAGCAACAAAAGTTTATAATTTGAGTAATTTTCTCTTCCAAGATTTGGAATTTTCCTTATTGGCTGGCTGTTAAGGTGTGCTTAAAAATTAGATGTAATACCGTGTCTTCAGTGGCCAGGACAATTCTGGAAAACAGACCTTTTTCTAGAACTAGGAGGAAGTCTCCAGGATGCTATGCTGTCCCAGATTTTAGGAATGGCATGTGGAACAAGAATGTGAAATAGATTTTAGGAATGGCATGTGAAACTGTGTGTCTCTTGCCCAGAACACTGTATTTTCCCTGTCCCATTCCTTCTAAAACACAGCCCCTGGTAGAATGCTGGCTCTCAGAACAGAGGCAGAAAACAGGTTTGTGTGCCCAAACAGTTTGGACATTGATGTGTGACTCTACAAAATTATGATCCTTGCTCCCTGGAGGGAATGAGGCTGCTTTTAGATTTATTAGCCTTGATATTTTTTCCTGGCTAGGTTTGCTTGCTCTCCCTCCTGCACAAGCTGTTGGAAAGCATGGTTTTCCAAGCAGTGACTCCTAGACCTTCAGAGTTTCTCAAGGCTGGCGTGAGCAGCACACAACCTCTGCTCAGAGAGGCTCCTCTGTGGTGGTTTAAACCTTCCTTGCACTGTTCTGCCAACCCTTGTTTCTTTTTCTTGATGGTCTCCAAGATAAAAAAGCCTCTACAGAACCAGTGCTGCGGGCAACAGGGACTCTGCGGTTTCCATCAGCTGGTGGTGATGTTGATGATATATATAGAAAAGGAAATTGTATTTAACAAAAGAGGAATATTTGTCCTCTGCATGAGATTTTCTCCCTCTCTTCACTCCCTTTCTGTTTGCTGCTGGAGGGAGATAGTGACTGGCTGTCATTACTGAGCTTTGTTCTGCTGTCCAGCTTCTGCTTAGGACTGGAGTGGCTGGAGCTTCCATGGGGCTGGAGCTTCCATGGGGCTGGAGCTGCTGTGGGGCTGGAGCTTCCATGGGGATGGAGCTTCCGTGGGGCTGGAGCTTCTGTGGAGCTGAGGCTGGCATGGGGCTGGAGCTTCCATGGGGCTGGATCTTCCATGGGGCTGGATCTTCCATGGGGCTGGAGCTGCCATGGGGCTGGAGCTGCCGTGGGGCTGGAGCTGCCGTGGGGCTGGAGCTGCTGTGGGGCTGGAGCTGCCGTGGGGCTGGCTTTTCTCCCCCTGCAATGAGAGAATGAAAACCCCACTGAAGACGCCTTTGTTCAAAGCCCTACAAGAGGACAACCTCTGCTCCTGAGTGGACGGGTAAATTTTATCTTTAGACTCTACAAGAACATCAGGGCATCTGCCAGAGATTTTCAGCTGCTCTCTGTATTCCTGTTACAATGTTATTACTTTTTTTTCGTTTATTTTCTTTCTTTACCCTAACTCATTTCACTGGCACTTTTACCAGCATTTCCTGCATTTTTTGAGATGTGATAGTCTGGCTTTCTGATGACCTATCGCAAGAGGAAGTTGGGCTACTTATCAGTGAAAGGTACCTTGTCAACCAGCTCGGTAGCAATGTTATATTTAAACAGAAGCAGATGAAAAGCCATGGGGAATAGAAACCACGGCTGCAAAGGTATTAAAGAAGATGCTGTTGTGTAAAGAGGGATATGGGGGGAGGTGAAGTTGGAGACTTTGGAGTTTGCTGTGGGCTCAGTGAATAACTTATTCTGTCTAACACTTGCCATGAAATATCCTAACAATACTCAGGCACTAGTGGTAGCAGAGATATTATCACTTGGGGAGACAACAGAAATGGCCTTATCATTTTGACAATGGCTTTTTTCCCTTATTATCGCTAAGTAACAATATCTCTATTTCACTGCCACTACTGAGCCATTGTTTTTTTGATAAATAGAGTCCTTTTTGTGATTTCTTTTTCCCCACTTGTATTTTATCCTTTGTGCATGTGTGCATGTGAGCAGATTTTAAAAAAAGATGTTCCACCCAATGGTACAATATTAAAGACTACATCTCTTAAAAACAGAAGAAGCTGTCAGAGGGGATAGGTACACAAATGTATGGCTTACCTGGTGTCTAAGGGACTTGTGGTGCCCCTAGGATTAAAGAAACTCCGTTCTACCTGAGTCCCCACTCCACGGAATGAAAATGGGAGTGTATAAGAACTGGAGTACATGAGATGTTAGTACCCACTGGGCAGCAGGGATGTCATATTGCCTGCAGAACTGCCTATGACAAAATCTGCATGCTTTGGTGTCTGGTTTATTCTCAGCTTCTCACATAAAGGCACCATCTCCAGCCCAGAGACTCCAACTCATACAAATGCAATGCTCTGTATTCTCCTCGGTGTGCTCCCAGAATGCTTCAACATTTGAGGCCACATCCCAGCTTTCCTCCAGCCCTGTCCCAGAGCTGGAAAACCTGAATGGACCAAGCAGAAGTTAAATTGAAGGTATATAGTTCCATTAGGTATGGTGTTTAGTGACACCTGGGCGTATTCACATTTGAGTTAGCTGAACTGACTCAAATTCATCCTCATTTACCTCTGTTCCCTTTCCATTCCTTTCCCATGCACATCCCCATGGTGTCTGAGCACTGCTGTCTCCCTGACATACCAGCAGTGTTACGGATTGCCCTCTGCCTGGGCTGTGAGTGTGCTCTCCCCTTATGCACTCATCATCCACAGTGGCCCTGTCTGGATACTCCACTCTGCTGATACCATCAGCTGCCACTGTCTGGTCTATGCACAACAGAGAGCCCTCCACCAGAGCCATTGCTATGGTTACAGGCATCCTGTGGGCAGTGGGACCAACAGGAGCCCTACATGAAGGTACCACTGCAGTATTTGCATAAAGACTGCCTACCTGCTGTGGAACACCCACGTTCTCCAAAATCACTCCCACAAGTTTCTGTCACTGCCTTTGCAGATATGCATAGATGGGACATTGGGACTCAATTTACACTTTCTTGGCTTGGACTCATAGTGAGAACACTTTCCATAGAAGAGGAGAGAAAATTTATCTTGGAAGATGACAGTACTCAGCTCCCTTGAATGTGAAATAATAGGAAGGGAGATAATTTTTTACCCTCTCCCCACCTTTGCATACCCTGCTTTGCAGAGAGCTTCAGAATGCTTGAACCAGCAACGCAGTAAGACGCTTGTTAGCCCCAAAAGCCCTACCAGGGGGAAGGGAGTCATCTATCATGCCCATGCTCCATCACTTCCACTGCAGTACTAAATGATGCGCTCAAAACCTGCCACTAAATGGAGGGAAAATGTGACCAGCCTAACTGCTATCAGAAAGTTAAATGCTTAAAATAATGTCACTGGAGGATTGCAGAGAAAGGACAGGAGGTAAAGTAGGCTATTTTCCCTGTCTGTGTTGTTTTTTCCCCCAAACAGAGGAGGTGCATAGTGAAATTAACCTCTACTCCTTTGATATCCTCCCCTCTGCTCTTGTGCACACACACCCGCCCCCCCCCCCCTCCCTCTCCCTCTCCCTCTCTCTTTCTCTTTTAAGGCTTATATATTATGATTCGATGCAGGAGGATTTTTTCATTAGAAGATATGAATAAGGCTTTAACACAAATCAGTCCAGAGAGTCTTTTGACAGGATTTTTAAATAGTGCCCCTTGTCTCCCTGATGCAGCCACACACTATCTTGTTCTCATGCTGACCTCTTTGTCTTTCCTCATTAAAGAACTGGTCCAGGCTGCTGAGCCCTTTCTCTTTTTGGAGATTTTCACTGCTTTGTCTCACGTACAGGCACTCCTGCTGCTGACCAGCAGCTCCTCATCCCCAGTAATTTCTGCACTGCATTAATTTCTCATTAATCTGCATCATGATTTATGAGTCTTAAATGATGAAAGACTTCTAGAGGAGTGCTTCTCATTTGGCCTGCTGGCTTTTCTCCCTTGCTCCTTCACCCTCCTTCTTCAAAAATGAATAGACCGTCTTCTCCTACACAAGCTGTCTGCAGAGCACTGTCTCTGTGGATGGTGCAAGTGGGGAGAAGCAGGTTAAGTATGGTGCTTTCTGGCTGCTTTCCTTGTAAATGATTTGAGCAAATAAATGCTAGGGAGAAAAGGGACTCACTTTGCTTTTCTCAAGAACTTTAGTAGCAGCTCTCCAAGTCTGTGAGTGTGCAGTGGCTTTGGCAGCCCTGGGGAGTGCTGCCAAAGTCTTTTTGGACTTTGTAGAGGTTTCTGCAAGGAAATTTTAAACCACCCTGTAGGGATCAATCACATTGGCAAGAAGGATGGTGACTCCTGACTGGGCAGAGAGCTTGACCTTCATGCCAGGGGTGGATGAACCACTGGACCTGGGCATGTTGCTGTGAGGCTGTGCTAGTCTGGCTAAGGGCAGTGGGGAAAGAGAAATCTGTGCACTCTCTATACTGATTTCATGGGACTATGCTACAGCCCTGCATCAAAATTATCTTTCCTTCCATTTGCAGGAGTATGTAAAAGAGAATGGAAAATTACTAAGGTTTAGTTACCCACCAGTACCTTTTGTGCTTTTCTAGAACTCCTGAATTCGTAGAATTTGAAGCTATAAATACTGATGGGATTTCCTCTTCTTTCCTGGTTATTGCTACATGGCTCTGGTCCTCAGGAGAGTCAGAAAACACAAAGAGGTGGGAAATGTTTTGTTTGGAAGACAAGAGAAGAAAATGTTGAATGCACCAGGCAGGACTGACTAAAAGCAGCGTAGAGTTATGGCAGCAGTGGGAAAGTGAATAGCAAAGTCAGGAGAGATGAAAGAAGCAATGGGTGGAGGTTGATTACAAAATTCTTTGTGCTCTGCCCTGACTCCACTGGTCCACTGCTCAGTGAAGCCAGTGGAAATCCTGCTGTTGACTTCCTGTCAATGCATTCAAGTTTCAGACAGTTAATACATGCCAAATTTCAGAAATACTCCTCATGACTCAATAGCTCGTGAATCATGAGCATGATTGTGCCACCAAGAAAAAAGGAAGGAAAACTATCTGAACTTCTCCTTTGCATGAAGAGATTTGATTTCAGGTGAGTTTAGGAAAAGAGGGTTTGTCTCAGATCTTTATTTTCCTGGTTTCTTTGCTATTTGTGATATTCACAAATTGATTCAGATCTTCTCACATACAGTGTGTGAAGCTGGTTCTAGCTCTCAGGCTGCCAAACTGCCAGAGAGATGGTTTAGAAAAGCAGTGGTGACCAGGACTAGCAATAAGGCTTAGTTGTTACTGCATGAATATGTAGATGAATGTGTAGTTACCCCAATAGCAACAGGGGAAAGCTGTTTCTTTGAGGGCTGGAAATAGAAGGGGAAAATTGCTCAGCTTTTTATCCAATGTTTTAAATTTATATTTAGAAGAGCAATTTCTGTGTAGCTTGGAAAAGAGGAGAGCAAGAGAGAAAATCTTCATGTAAAAGTCTTTATATGTTGTTAATACTTTAAATCTTTTGAATTTGGGTAGCGTGGCTCAAAAGGGAAAATCAGAAATTGTCTCTATGTTAATAGAGCTTTTACAGAGAGTGCAAAATCTTGGGGTGGGAAGAGTGTAAAAATATTTTAATAGGTAACCTTTTATTCAGCAAAATATGTATTACTTCCTATTATGATAAACAGTTTGCATATTTGAGATGAAAATGTTTATACATATACATTACAATTACATATTCATTTGACTTTATATTACATACACAACTCCATTTGAATAAATGTCTGAAGCCAATGGAATAAATTAGTATTGGTGCTGAGTACTTTCTTTGCCCTTCTCCATTGTGTTTGCAAGATTTGCATTTTATAGTTGCACATTAACAAATATGCATATTTCATTATGTTTTTGGATTAAAAGGTTATCATCTCTGTTACCCATTAGTAATAAACAAACACAGACTTTCCATGTGAATTTATCCCTGGCTCAGCTGTTTGCTGATTAGGTTGTTGTCTCTGGGTTTCCTTGTTTTATCCTTGTGGAGAATCCCTAAAGCGATTTCTAAAGTGCTTATTGTCCTCTAGGGAGCAGTGAATGAGAAAGGGAGGCAGGCAAAGAAGATCCAGAGGCATCCTAAGCTGGTGAAAAGATGGGAAGGTAGGGCCAGGTCCAATCTGCAGCCAGGTTAGGAACCTTGTTTGGATAGGTGGCCCCCAAAGCCTGGCCCTTGTGGCAGAAAAAGATTCTTTGGAAAACCTGTTTGAAGGCTGGGCAGGGTCAGAGGGCAGAAACCTGGTGATGAGCAGGAAGCAGTGTGGTCATCCCAATGTCCAAAAACATGAGAGTTTCAAATCAGGATGTTCCTCCTCTGCCAGAGTGATCCAAACTCCTGAATCTGCAGGATCTGGACAACAGGGATCTGGACAACTCAGAATATGGCATCAGTTGGGAGAGAGGAAGAAGGCATCACAGTTTGACTGGTACCCTGGTGTGAACCCCAGTGGAGCCATGTGTGGGGCACATTTCTGGAGCAAACTGGACTAAACCCAGCAGCTTACAGTGACATCAGCTCTTACTCCTTGGTATGATCTGCATTCAACCTCTTTTGCCAAAACCCCCCCCTCCTTGATCAATTCTGTGTTTGCAGGCATTTGTAGGGTGGAGGTAGGGAAGGATCAGGGTTGAAGGATCCTGCTTGCCTGAGCTGGGGCCCCATTCTGGAGTGAACAGCATGGATTCTGGGAGAGATATTTTAGCGTAGCTGAATTTGGAGGAGAACCAGCATCCAAAAAATAACAAGAACCTGTTTCTCCAGGTAGCACATAGAGGTGGCTACCCTTTGAAGTCAGCATAGGCAGAGGGCTGTTACCTCCCAGGAGAGAGGGGCTCTGTCCTAAAGCCAGTTGTTATTTACCAAGCTGATGTGGGGCTGGACCAGTGTCCTCTTGCAACAGAGCTGTGCTTTCCACAGGATTATAGACTATGAGTCTAACTGCTTACCTTCTGCAAATTAGCTCCATGTGTGAAAACCAATGAATTTCAATGAATTTTTATTTTTATTTTATTGAATTTTCCTTTACTTGTCTTTTTAATACAACTTTGCTAAATTCAGTAGGTGTACATACCTCAAAAGAGGCCATTTTGACTTATTTTTCCTCTTCTTCACAGGAAAGGAAAATCAAAAGATTCAATGCCTCTTCAGCAGAAGAAATAAAAATAGAGAGTCCCAGGGTGGGTATCTACACAGCTCCTACTTTGGGCTCATCTGATGTGCTAAAAATTGTCAACTTGCTTCTTCTGCCCTCTGTTTACTCCTAATCATGCATGCAAATCCTTTGCTATCCCAGACCATCTTACAGATGACATCACGACTGTTACTGCCCAAAGTTGTCCCTTGCTTAGGCCAGGTCTGGACACTGTCTACCAATGCTCTTGAGGATTCAAGTGCTAAAACAATGTTTACCAAGGTTTCTGCTCTGTTCCCTGAGAAGAGAGAATGATCTCCCCAGAAACAGGGCAACACCCCTGTTCATGTTTTGCCTACTCATTCAACCCCAGTTTAGCTGTTTGCCCAAAGTGTAGACTTTCATTTCCTTAAGGCAAAAATATTAGATCAGTTTTTCTTCCATTCTTCCTGATCCACCCTATATCCATCACAAGGACCCACTGCTTCCTCCCAGCTCCCTGTTTAGGTGGCAGCTCCAAATGGGAATAACCTCTGGGACAGTAAATGTTTCTCTCCTGATGCAGAACCTGCTGATCTTTCTCAGATGCGATGCTGTGATGAGCTGCCTGCTCTTTCCATCCATCCTGGCCATCACACCTGGAAGCAGCTCTGGGATGGTAAGCCGATCAAGTGAAGGAGTACTAAATGTCAAGGAGATGATAATGCATGTTGATAAAATTTACTCACTGAAATGGGGCATTGTAATAATTCTGATGCACAGAGCAGAGGCTGCAAGGGAGTTTGGAAATACCACAATGGGGGATTTAATTGCCCCAACAATTCAAATGGGAAAAAGATCTTTTCCCATCCAGCTCCCTAAATCATTTCCAAATTGACATTAACTGCCATGCATCAACACTGAAGAGTGTTTAAGGTGGCCTGTGGGACCTTGTCAGGGTCCCTCATGTGGCCTCCACCCCAGCATTGTCTCCCACATGCCTTTTGCATGTGGAGCCTTAGCAGAGAGATCATGTTTGAGCTGCCAGTTGTTGCAGGACTTTTTCAGCTGCTACACTGCCAAGCCATTTGTGATGGTGATGTGATATCTGTGATAAGTACACAGCAGTCTACTACAAAAGAGTCTGGAGGTGGCAATTCAGTTCACCTCGACCACCAAACAACCATCAGATGATTGTAAATTTGGAGTGGAACTAAATAAGTGGTGCATAGCTGCAAGGCTTCATTTCCAGCTACTAATCCTCTTAAATTATTGAGTCACCCTGTAAACTATTAGCTAAGTATATTGGACAAGAGTCTCTACTGTGTGTAGCCTCATGTAACTACAGATTTCAGGCAGAATCTAACTCAGTATACCAATAAATTGATACACTCACATGACATCTAAACTTTAAGTGCATGCTTGAAACTTGGAGACCCTGTGCAAAGAACTGCTGCAGCACTGCAAAGCCAGGAGCTTTCATGGAGCTCAAAAAGTTCAGTGGTTTGCACAAATAGATTATGTCTTTGGACAGGTGTCTTCTGCAGATACCGTCTCTATTTTATGAACACTGAAAGCAGCTCTGATCCATAGCCATAAGAAATCTGTAGTCATTTTCTGCAGGCCATTGAGAAAAGATTTTCAGAGCTTTTGCACATGAATACTATCATGTTGGAGTTGGTCAAATTATCCACTGTAAATGATTTCTGCAAATGATTTATCTCCTTTAGCAGTTTTCTCCTTGCCAGACTATCTGCAAGCAGATTATGAGTTTTATTAAAGTGTTGATTACTTGCAGTTTCACAACTGTTCAAACTATAGTCAGCACTGCCAAATTCAAATGCTGCTCCATCTATGAATGGCTCTTACTTGCAATGAGTAAGACCTGTTTCTGATTTACTGCTCATACAAGTGGCCATCCATGTTGTACAGTCTTATTTTTACTGCTGGGATGGATGGAAAGGTCATATTAAAAGGAAAGGAACACAATTCAAAAATTGTCTGGAATCATGTGGAAGTGCTCCACTAATCCATTGTGTGAGTAATAAATAGGAACCATTGAAAAAAATCTTGAAGCACACTTCTAGGAGGAATACTCCCAGCTACTTAACAGCACCAGTATCTCTGAAGCTCATTTATCCCCACTAATATTCCTGAAATAAACACTCAAGTATTCATGAATAAACGTATCCTTTCTGACTGATGTGAATCCATTTGTGGCTATACATTATTCCAAATGAATACTGTAATTCACTCTAATTTATACAAGAAAGGGGAAATTGATGGAGGAAATAATGAGGTTTGGGGTAATGTAAGCACATCTCCACAGTTGCATGAAAGACATCTTCAGCCTCGAAAGTGTTTTCTGAAGCTGAGTTGCCCCTGGCTGACACAAGGTCGAAGACATTGTGGTGTTTGTGTCCATCACACAGGGGGTTATTAGTGCTTATAGACATAGGTGTTGGTGATGAACCAATCTCGTGGCAGCCAAGCTGGGCAACAGGAGGTGGCATCTCATGGCCATACACTTCTGTGCACACCTTCACATCCCCTAGGAGCTGTGGATGCCTAGAGGTGGGATAATACAGCTTCTTTTGTGGTGCTCGGTAAGCATTCAGTGCCAAGCCTGGCAGTAGCCTGCTGCTTTCCTGTTCCACGTGAGGTAAAGGGAACCCCACTGAGGCAATATGGCAATGTAAAATCACCTGGTTTCTTCTTCTTACAGAGACTGTCACACTAAGAACTCTTTTTTCTGCCTCTCCATCAGATACTTTGAATAAATCAGATTTTCAAAAGAGTTAAATGCTTTGATTTAGGAATTACAAGAGGAGGGAGATATGAAACCATCTCAGAAGTGACAGCTACTGAACAGCCTAAATCTGACCCTTGGGCTTTGCCCTAAAGTGAAGCTTACTTCTTTTTGCTGCCTGAGCTCCATATGTGGCAAGTGACAAAAAGAAGACACTTTCTGTCCATCAGAACCAGAAACCTGAAAGTGCAAAATATTATAGCCAGAAAGAATTTCTTCAGACCAGCAAACACTTTCCTGCATGGTCGGAAATGCAGTCAGGCTAGGTAAGATAAAAAGGAAGGCAAAGAAGGGATAAGCATCAGTCTAATGATAACAATACAATGTTCTCAGATAATAGAAAGATATGACAGCAAACAGTGAAAGGATGAGCAAGATAGTTCGGAGAAGGTGCAGTAATGTATGGGGGATAATACGTCAGGAAAACATCTGCAAAGACAGCAGCTATTTCTGGGCCACATAAAGTCAACAGGCTGCTCTGTAACCAGGATTTTCTTTGGGCATTTCAAAATGTTTTGCACTTATTTGTAGTAATTCTGAATGTTTTTCTCCCTTGCTCAATCACAGGAAATCAAGTTGAAAACAGAAGAGACACGTAATTGCCTGGCTTCTGTGCCACAGCATCCCTGTCACATTAACCCTCTTGTCACTGGAAGGATGTCAACTGTGGCTCTACATTTAGGTTTCAGCAGGTCTCCAATCTTGGCAGTGCTGTGCAAGGACAGTGCTGGTCAAAAAACCAGCAGAAGCTGTAAGCTCCACTGGGTATCTCCCAGTAAATTCACAGTCAAGGATTTACTAGAATTGGCTTTTCCCTTTTTCCTGTGCTTGATTTGTTCATTCAAGGTATTTCTCTTCAGTTTTTGCATTTGTAAGAAAACTCTACCAGGAACTTCAGCTCAGTGAATATTCTGGTGGTACCATGGAAATGTCTATGGGGTGAGGAAGCAACAGACAGTGGAAGATGTAGGAGTTAAAAGGCGTTACTAAAGATGAAGTAAAAAAATTCCAGGACCCACTTTGTCAAATTGATCTATCTTTGGGTTTGTGTTGTTCTCCACTGTGGGTGTTTCTGAGCACCTTTAAATGGAACTTAATAACAAAAGTACGGAAGTGTTCAGGCTGCATGGATTTTTTGCCTCTTCCAGGGCACAAATCTCTGCTGAGGGTAAGGTTTATATGTTTTTAAGGATGTATATAATTTTTTTCTGCCTTTCAGGTACCCAGGCTGTGGGAATAATATGTATGTCAGGAAAGAATCAGTACACCAAAAACCATTCTTGTACTGGAAAAACATTTTCCTTTCCTTCCAAGCTCCATTTTTTCCCCCTCTTCCAATCTCCAATCAACCATTTATAAAAAAAACCCCCACATTGAATTGTAACATGAACTTGTATGAGCTGTGATGGGGCAATGCTAATTTCCCAATTTCCATCATGCAGGGAGAGACGGGGGGATTGCAATTTCACGCACACGTTAAAATGCTAAAGCATAGGCCTGGCAGCTAGACCTGAAAACCACATAGGGAAGGGGCAGGGGAGAAAAGAAGCAGCTGTTGACAGGCTCTTGTCCTGCTTTCTCTGCTTTTTATTTTTGGAGTACATTGGGATAGCTTTCGATGTTTGCTCTGCTGACACATGTTGGCTGCCCAGGGTAGCTGTAATAGGCCCCTGTGGGAGGTGTATAATTGAGATATACAGGCAGTCTGCATATTAACACTAAGCACTTGTCCTGCTTTGAAAAAAGGCCAAAATAATCCCTCTTCCCTTGCTCTTCCTTTTCTGCCTCTTGCCTCTGGGCAATTGCCAGGATTGATTTGCTGGAGGGCAGCTGGAGGTTGGGGCAGGTGGTGCAGAGCTGCTGGGGTGACTCAGTCAGCTGCCTAAAGGGGCAGCAAGCTGCCAGAGGGAGCTAAGAAAATTGTAAAAGCATCCAGTGGCTGGAATGGCAGTTTAGTATCATATACCAGTTAATGCCATACTTACAGGAATTTTAAAATTTGATGGAAGAGGATCCCAAATCCTGCAGCTGGTTTTCCTTCCATCTTTTTCACTAACCCGCTTTTTCTACTGACCAAAGGCACATGTCACCTTTCCCCATCACCCAGTGAAGCACCTCCTTTTTCATCCACTCACTTCCTAACTTGTTTCATCCACTCACTTACTAACTAACTTCCTAACTTGTTTTTCTTCCCTGCTCTCATCCCATTCCTGACACATGGGCTTTGCTTCCCGGGCAGTGTTGTAATTTTCCTGGGCTTTGACCCATTTATGTTGTCCAGGTTCCTCACTTCTACAAGTGCTAATCCTTCTGGACAAGAAGACCTCATATTAACAAGACATTATTGCTGTTGCAAGCCCAGTTGGGAGATGGAGAGGAGCAGAAAATGCAGAACAGCTGCATGGAGACAGGGCAGCGAGGAGGAATTTATGCCATAACCAGATGCCTTGGAATTAGCATTTTGAGTCGAAACTTGAAGTTTAGGAGGAGGTTTGGGAAACTTTAGTCAATGTCAGCTTATGCATGGATTTTTCAAAAGCTGGATGCTGCCTTGCCAATGCCTGTCTCCTATCCAGTACTATTTCAGTAATCTTTTGATCAAGTAATGTGCTCTAGGGCATCACAGCTTGTCTGGGCACAGGTCTTTGCTGAGGATTGGTGTTCTCACATTGGAATTATTCAAACTATGGGACCCAGGAGTCCCCCCAGTTCCCTGGGAAGCTCAGTTTGTAAAGGTATATGGACAAGGAGGAAACCAGCATTGTGTGCCCTAAGCAGTCCCCTGTTCTGGGTGAGTGGGAAGTCAGGACTGGAGGGACACAGAGCTCAGCGCCCATCCCCATGGCATGAGCACAGTCACTGCTTGCTGTTGTAAGACTCAAATATTCAGCTCTTTGACCTCCAAATTCTCTTTTTGTCTGCTTTCTAGAGAACTGGCTTCCAGTTCCAATTTGATTTTGACATTTCCTTCACCATTTCCATCTTCTGTCAAGCAGGACTAGATTTGCTTTACACACCATTTTCAATGTCTCAGAGTCCAAGATGAATTTAAATCTGTAGCTGCATTAAGCTAGTGTCTTTGTGTTTTGTTTTGGGGTTTTTTTGACTGTGTTTGCCAACCTCCATGCTTCCCTGTGTGTAGGGGCTGGCACTAAACCAAACCTCCTTCCAAACCCACTCTGAGTTCATATCTGAGCAATGAGGTCCAAATCAGGATCCAGTCCTCAACACTGGTACAGTTTCAATAAGAGACTGCCCAAAATGCCAAGCTGGGTGAAATCTGTATTCCAGCATTGGATCTGAATCCCATCTCAAGGGAGATCAAAACAAAGCAAAGCAACATCTTGTTTCTTGTAAAAATCTCTTGCAAAGATTAAAACCAGTGATGCCTTCCAGGTACCCTAAAACTATTTCTGCTCAGCAATGGTTCTCTGTGCAGCCTTTCATTTAATATCACAGCTCCTGCCTTCCTTCCTTCAGCAGCCTGATTCAGAACTGTAATCATTTATGAAATCACAGTGCATGTTTCTATGCCCACCTTGTGTTTTCTAAGATCTGCCCAGGGTGCTTAAAAACAGTCCTGACTCCTGTGCTCAGCCTCCTCTCCCAGTTCTAATGAGCAGCTGCAGTGACAGTGGGTTCCTCCTGTGGGCTGGATGCTCTTGCCTGGCCTGTTCAGAGAACTCTCTGGCTTGGCAGGGCTTTTGCCAGGAATGAAAATGCACAAAGATGAGCAGCTTGGTGAGGTCATTTGTGATTGGGTTCTGCCTGCTGCTGCAGCGGCTGCTGCTGCTTTCAACGCAGCCTGACAGCATCCTTTGGCTCCTCTACTCCTTCCTGCTCCTGTAATCTGCAAATTAAAACAGGAAAGTGGTGCAAGAGAGTGAGCAAGGACCTTCAAAGAAATTGAGGGAGCTTTGGATGTGCTTGGCTATGCAGAGTACTTTGTCTCCATCCAAGGGGCTGAAGGGTGTCCCTTTGCATTGGCACTTCATGCCTGTCATGGTGTTTAATGGTTTTAAAAGCTACAGAAGCTTCAAGGCAGTGCTGGCTATTTGTTCTGTGGGGCTGCTGGATCTCCCTGGGCATGTGCCAGTGACACAGTAGGGCTGTTTAAATACAGTCTTGTCTCTTCCCACACACGTAGCAGGATACCTTTGCCCAGCCTTGGATCAAACCATCCTTTATAGTCACCCTTCTGATGTCTGGAGATGTGTTTTTTTACACTCTTCCCAAGACTTCCCTCTCTTCTTTTAAATCCTTGCTTCTACTTCCTAGATTTCTGAGCACTGCAGCATCTCCCTGGGGTGCTTCTCCCATGGCCCTTGAGCAGACATCCAGGACGCTTAGGGCAACACCCAGGTTCCACTCACCTTGCCAGAAGTGCACAGCAAAGGTCCTTGAATGGCTTCTTCCATGGCAATTCCCCTTGGGAGACAAGGGATCAGTTAGTAGCCTTATCCCTCAGGACACCACAGTGTGTGGGAGATGAGCTCTATTAGAATTTTGATTTAGCCACAGGGACTTTACTTTGAGGCTAAGTACTGTGAACTCACATATCACACCACAGGGCTGCAACAGCGTTGCTGAAAAGCTCTGTGTGTTGTGTCTGCAGCCACCTGACTCCCCCTAACCACCTGCACTAGCTCTCAGAGAGCAGCTGGCTTTCTCTGCTCTCTGGGGTGAAAGCAACTCCTTGACCATAAAGTGGAAAGAACACAAATTTTATTGAGAGACTACTGAGGCTTCCTTCCAAATGCACTGACTTTGCTGCCTTGGAGTGTTCCTGCTCCTCAAGGGCTCTTGGTGCTCACTGATAGCTACTTACCAACTTCCTCGGACTCTGACAGCTCCCAGCTCAGCCTTAGATAAGCAGCTGCTTCTTCTCATTCCAGCCCCAGTCTGGGGATTGCCAGAGCAGGTATTCCTCCAGGGTCTTCCCATTCAAATTAAGCCTAAATGTGCTTAAGTCTCTCCTGTGGTATTACTGTTCTTCTTTGCTCTCAGTCTTTACCTCCTTAGAATGCCTGCCAATATCTTCAGGCATCTCCTCGTTTTCCGAGCAGCTCTGGCTCTGAGCCATGCTGTAGGCTGGCCTGGCAACCCTTCCAGCAAAGTGGCTTCTTATCCTCCCTTATGGATTGTGATGAGCAGCCCCATCTTGCCCAGGCCCATCCCCTGCCTCCCTTCCACCCCATCATTGTTGGGATAGGACAGAACCTGCCTAAAGGCGTGGCTGTAGAGAGCTGAGACCACCTCATGGTCCCTGCTTTGTGCTGCTTGCTGTCTGAGCTTGTTCTTGCTTCTCACCCCTCTCCCCTCCATGTGTTCTGGCTTCTTCAGCAACTGATGGGGAGTAACAAGAGGCTACAAAGCTGTCAGTGGCATGAAGAAAGTGGGAGGGATCACTCCCTTCCTTGAACACTAAATATCCTCGAGACCATGAAATGGAACTAACAGGAGCCAGCCCCAAAGCCAGCAAAAATGGGTGTATTCTTCATACAACAGGGTGTTTGACGGTGGAGCTCCTTGTTAAGGGATGTTGTGGATACTATCAGCAAGGTGGCCTTCAGGAGAATAAGGGCACAGCAGAGATATTGCATCCAGCTCACGATAACCCCAGGGTGAAAATGGCTGGGGCACTCTTAAGGGGACAGGTCACCTTGCTGTTCTGTACCTATTATTCCTTAAGCATCCCCTTATTGCCACTGATAGAAGATCAGGTTTTGGTCTAGGGGGAATTGAGCCAGCACTGCTGTTCTGAGGCATCATCTCAGCACCCTGAAAGGCTGAAGATACTGGCAACAGTTACAGCACACCTTTATTAGGGGTAATTCTGAAAAAGCAACCTGCACTGTAGAAACCGAGTATAATCTAGGAATAATAGTCTTTCTACTTGCCCTGGAACAGACTTGTCCAAATCTGACCTGCAGAGAGTCCCCAGTTCCAACCTGTCCCACCCTCACCCAGTTTCCAAGAGCAGCTTGTGGTCGGGGGGATGTAAGCAGCCCAGGGAGCACTGGACTTTGAGCTGTTGAACAGCAATGAAAAGGCAGTACAGCAATGCAGCATTCCTCCTAGAAAAAGACACATTTGCACGTTAAGAAGAAAAAAAACCTCTGTAAGTCTAAATGTAGCAGTGCCATCTGCTGACCTATGCAACAGCAGGAACACAAGCCTCGACAAGTCAGTACCTAGGGAAGGAGTGCATTCATCCTTTCCTTTGTAGCTAGTGTGAACAGCCTAATCCTTGCAAAATACCCATGGATTTGGGGTTATGGCTCCAGGAGCTCTCTCATCAGGGCATAAGAAGGGTCACAACCTCAGCTGGTGGAGAATCCAGAGCTCTCTTGAAAGAGCATGTAATTTATGGCAGACAATGCTGTGCTCCCCTGAACATGTAGCTGTAGCCCTCCATGCTGCAGCACTAAGAAAATCCCTGTCAGCTCTGTGATTTAAAAAGTGAAGGGACTTACATTTTGAAACCTGTCCTGAGAGCCTTGTGCTGTTTAATTTAGGGATTGCATTTTCTTTTTGTTTTCCTTTGGATAGATCAAGGTTTTGTTTCTTCGTTTTTGCTGCAGGTCAGTGTTTTAAGACTGATGCTGAGAGGAGGTGCCAGCAAGATCTGGCTTGTGAGCACAGAGCAGATTCTGACACTGGCCATCACACATTAAGCAGTGTGGGGTAGAAATACAACCTGCAGCATCCCTCTGCCCATCTTCACAGGAGAGAAAAAGCCTCCCTTAGGCTGGAGATGGATGAGGAATCTGTCAGCTGGCAGTATCTGGTATCTGGTATCTGCCATCTCTCCAATGGCCAGTGGTGATCCCCAGTTTCTCAGGACCTTGCAAATCCTTTAACTTGTGCAAACCTGAGCAAGACCTTTGCCCTTTCTTTAATTCCATCAGATGAGCAGATTTTTCCATGCTACCAGACCTCTCCATGATAATTTTCTCCCTGCTTGAATGATTGTTTTGCTTTGTTTTTCAGAAAAGGTTCCCTTTTGTGGGCAGAAGCTGAGATAACTATCAGTCAGGGAGAAGGATCTGCCCTCCTGCTCCCAAACTCTGAGTGTTTTATTGCTTTGAGTTGTTGTTGTGGATAATAGGAGTGGAAGACAGCTGGCTTACTTCCATTTCTATGGCATACTCATCATTTTAGATCCATCAGGAAATGAGAGGCAGGTGCAGACAAAACTGACACCTGTCAATCATTTGCTCTTACTCTAATGAAACATGCACAGGCTGTCATTGAGTGTATTCCTGCTGTTTTGTGGGTTCTTTGCTCCAAGGATTTCTGAATGTTCAGGAGAACTGCTGTAGCACCGGAGAGAGTACCATGGCTAGGTGTCTTGCTGGAACAGGGAAACACCAGACAACTCTGAAAGAAGCACTTTTTAGGGTTACCCAGGCCAAACCTCTTGTTCTGAGTAAACTCATCATCCACCTAAAGCAGAGGCCAAGATTGGTGTGCAGATATCCTTGTTCTGTCTCTTACTGCCATGTTAAAGATGGGCAAATTCAGACTAACTTGTGTTTACAGAATCACAGAATTAACTAGGTTGGACTAGGTAGGTCCAACCTATGAGGCTGGCAGCTGCCTCACCTTGGCCTTCTTCTCTTCAGCCTCCTGTCACCAACCTGTGCCTTTCCTCAGCCCCAGCACTGGCAGACTGTGTTGTGTTCAATGGGGAACACAACCAATGTAAAGCCCTACAGCCTCCACCCCTGAGTTGATGCTGACACCCTCCCCTTTCCCACTGCCCATGGGCACAGCACTGTTTGCCTGAATCTCACTCCCCTGAGATGGTGGCTTTGTCCTGCTGCCCTTTCCATTAAAAAAAAGACATTTGGACAGGTCTTCATGAAAAGCCCTTTATAAATTATCACAGAGGTGCCCACAACAGACTGGCCACATCAATGTTTTCCCTACACTAACATTGCCATAAAAAAGTCCCTGAAGGGTATTTTCTAACCCACTCCAGCCAGAGACTCCACTAAAGGTGACAAAGCTTTGTTCACTTGCTCTCACAAAAGTGGCCCACGACCTCTTCACTAGGCATAGGAAGGAGTAACTTTTCCTCCTGGGTCTGACAACTGCAGACAAGGCAGGAGAGAACCTCCCCCACACACCACCTCATGGCCCCAGGCTCTGTTCATGCTGCCTGCCTGCTTTGATGGAGGATGCTGAGGCTTCCTCTGCTGGAATGGTGGCCCTTCTTCCCGGGAACTGGGAACAGCACTGCTGGAGCGTCAGCTTTGATTTTCATTGCCTGTCTGGTTCATTACTGATTGGGTAATGACTGACAATAGGCCAATCAGATCTCCAATATCACTATGTCAGCTTCATAATGAATAGTACCGCAAACTAAGCTTATTGTGATTTAATTAGTAATGCTGTAATAATGCTACCGCCTGGGCTTAAGGTTACTAATTTATATAAATAGCTATGTTAATGTTTTGAAGCACCAAGTATTAATTGCATCAGTCTCGGTGTTAGACTTTGGTTGCCTAATGGCATCTGCAAAACTCCACGACTCTTAGTGTTGTGGGGGGGAAAAAGACGGTTTTGATCTTTTGCTGTTGTTTTTAACTAGGCAAGAGGCAGCCATGGACAAGACTGGAGGGATTTTGGTAATATGGGCCAGGGAGCAGTATTTGAGATTCAAATCCCTTTTTGCTTGGATCTGTTATTTTTCTTTTTCCTTTCCACCACGAGCATCTCCCCCTCCCTTTCCCTCTCCTCCCTCCTTCCTCTTAAATATATAAATAAATCTGAGCTGCTTGCATCGACAGTTCCAATTTGCCACAATTGGAAGTTGCACACATGAGAGATCTCTGTGCAGCCAGCTCGCATTTTATTTTCAAATCTAGAATTAAAAGGAAAGAAGGGGGGAAAAAACGGGCCATGGGAGCACAAGGAGGATTTGCATATATCAGAGCTCTACATGAGCTAGGGACGAAGCTCTTTCTCTGGGCTTAAATAAACTACTAGAGGGAAAAGGGAACAAGAAAAAAGGAAAATTGAGTAACAAAAAGTCCTGACCCTTTCTATGGCTTGATAGAGGCTCATTTGTCTGCAGTGGGACTAGTGACAGGTCCTTCGGATGGACTAGCAAGAAGTATCTGAGGTGGAGGGGAGATGTGGGGGTTTATCCAAACACAGGCTCCCAGGCCGACATGATCACCTCCAAAAGTGGTGACTCTTTCCTCTCATTTGCAAAACAAGTGACAGAGATCCTGAAAACTCCTGGAACTGGCAGCAAAATCTATGGCAAATACAACAGCTAAGTAGTCTGAGGTAACTGAAATGAACGGCACTTCTAATCGTGCTCCAGCTATGACTGCACTTTAAGAAGCAGAGTCTGTGATAAATATAACTTGGCTGAATGCAAGAATTTAGATCTTGCATTAGATATTGAATTCATTACCTCTATATGTGTCTATATCCAGAGGCAGTATGTGCCCTTATCTCATCTCTATCCAAAATGCTTTTAGTTTCACTGATGCTGACACTTAACTCTTGAAATACTTCTGTTTTTGAAGGAGATCCACAAGCAAGCCAAACCATACAGGAACATCACAAAGATGTGACGATGCTAGGAATAGGACCCTCTTTGGGGAAAATCAGTTTGCATAAGTCATGAAATATAGATCTATTCATTTTTAATGCATGTTTCTTGCTTTTTTCTCCTTGCAAAATTCAGGCCAGCTGGTAGAATTGACAGTAATGACTCCCAGTGAGCTGGACTCTAATCAGCTCAGCTGGAATAGACTGAAGGACTTTTGGAAATCTAAACCACTCCAGCAAAATGGATTCATCTTCTCCAATTAGTCACAGATGCTAGTGGGATCCACCAGGTGCACTTCCGAATAGCCCCATGTGGCATAGCCTGTAGAAATCTTCCATTGCTGCAGCCCAGTCATGACTTTTGTCTTCTCCAGAAAAAATGTATTCAGAAATGAGGAGGAAAATATTCCCAGGTTTTCAATGTAGTGAGTGAGTGATTAGATTTCCTTTTGCTAGCTCACATTGGTCAGGGTTTGAAATCCCCACCTGTGTGAGCAGGTCGTCAAATGGCTTGGCCAACACAACCAACTCAGCACTTCATACTGACCTTCATTACCCAGATTAGAAAGGAAACTAGCACACCATATGCCAGACATAAAAGTCTCCAGCAATTCTCTTTTCAGCACTACACTCCTGTGTTTGGATCCCAGCCAGAGAGTGCTCTTTGAAACTTATAAATTGCTTTCATCTCCCAGACAAGGTAAAATCAAATTGGTGTAAGCGATGTCGCATTGTTGATGAAGATGCAGACACAGAGTTAACTCTAGCACAGACTTAGCACACCAGATGAGAAACATCTTAATAGGAACAGATGCTTTATTTTTTCCTCTTTTTTTCTTTATTTTTTTTTTGGTTGGCCTTGGGAAAATAAACACCCAATCCAAAAACCACTGCAGTTTCTGAAAGCTGCAGTAACATTAAAGGAAAAGGGTCTTTCTTTGTGAAGGGTCTGTGCCTGAGTTGTGCAGCCTTCCCAGCATGCCCATGAATGGTGAGGTATGAATTGGGACACATGGCAGTTTATAAATGGTGGTGCTATGCATGTGTCTTAAAGTCCTTTGCTTTTGATGTATTTATGGCCACTAATCTCTGGCTGCAATCCCTGCCCAAGCTCTATTTCAATCCCCTGTCCATACAGGACTCATTTTATCAGGTTTTCCCATCTGTAGTTGAAATGATAATTGACTGTTACAAGTCTGTTGGCTCTGGAATTCAGTCCTTGAATGCAGTGTTCCTCACCCAGAGGCTGGGATGGGTTAGCTGAAAACAGTTGGATTTGCTTTCCTCATTACACTTTTAGTAGACTGAATGGCAGTGTTTCCTTCATTCCTGGTTTTTGTGATGCTGTACCTCTAGGGTTTACTTTCCTCTGCTTTTCCAGCCCTTTCTGAAGAGCCTAGGGTGTTCCCTGGAGTTCTTTATTCTCCACAGTGATGGATCTCTCCCAAAGGACACTTGGCAAACCCTCTCCCTCCCATTCCCCTGCCCTACCCTCTCCTCCTTCTGGAGACCCAGAGTTCACTTGGGGTTCAGAAGTGTTTCTGCGCAGCCTCCATACCTGGGGTGGTCCCGGGTGCTGACAGCATACAGGGTGGTCCTGCCCTGCACAGAGCGCTTCTGTGCAGCCCTCTGGGACTGCCCCCTTCCCTGGGGAGCTGTGCTCCCTGTGCTCAACATGGCACCAACACTGTAAATCCAGCAAGGACTTGGTACCACTGAAAATTCCATCTGTCTGTTAAGTCTGATTGAAATTGGCCAACTGGTTCAAAAGTTATTAAAGGGGAACTGACAGACAGAATGATTGCTGAGGAAATCAGGCTGAAAATATTAAATTCTTGAGATAGCAACTTTGTTCTTTCAAAATTATCAGCACAAAATATAGGTATACTGCTTACCACAGTCTTCCTCCTACCTTTTTGCTGCTGCTTTTCCTTCCCTTGTGCTGCTGTCTTTCTAGAGGGCTGGAGATAGGAAGCCACCCCTCTCTTTGCTGAGCTCCAGAAATTCTGCAGACTTTGCAGGCTGGAAGGAGGGATCTGTGTTTTGTATCTCAAAAAGAAGGGGAAATTACCAGGCTATCCTAGCACTTTGTTCCAAGAGTATTTGTTCAGACATTTCCTGCAGGGAATGGGAATTTGCATCACCCAGTGAAACAGAAATCTCTCTCCCTCTCATGGCTTATATTTTCACAACGAGATGGGAAAAGACCAAAGCACACCTGGCCTTCCTGCTGTGGGAAATAACCTGAATTAATGACTAAGGGACACATATCTCCCAGCTGGAGGCAGTTTGTTGTGCAGCATGAGTTTCACCAAGGAGGATGAGGAAGTAAGAGGCCAGGACTCTGTGCCCTGCCACGTATCCATTGCATTGATCAGTGTAGTTTGGGGCACAAGGGACATCAGGAGAGGAGGGGACAGGCTGTGCATTGTCCTCCTTCAGCACCAATCTCTTATATATTTTTCAAACATATTTTTCCACTAGAATCATTCTGTGGACAACAGAAATGCCATCTGTGGGAGAGGGTGTGTGGAGGGGCTGGTGGGGCAGGAGAACATGGGGACAGCAGGAAGAAGAGCAGAGAGGGAGGGATGGAGAGAGAGCACATGCAGAGACAGAAACGCAGTAAAAAGCAGTAAGTTCCTCTTCATATTGGCACAGCAATGTTTGCAGCATGGCTTAGCATGCCTCCTCCTGTTAAATAAATATTGTGACAGTTCTAATCCTAGTGAGCAGGGACGTAACCAGAACTTGGATTTTCACCGAGGGCAAACAGTAATGGGTAAACTTTAAGTATTTCAAATAAGGCTCTAATTTAGATCTACGAAGACAGCACTGTTTGTTAAATAAATATCAAGCTCATCTGGTACCAGGCCAGTTGTTGTGCTTAAGCAAGATATATCTAGCTAGTGGTTATTTAACTGAACGATGGGTGAATAAGCATATTCAGGATGCAAAATGTTTTCTAATTGGCAGAGAGACAGAGTGAGAGGAGAAAAAAAAAGGAAGGGGAAGGAAGAGAACAGAAAAAGAAAAGAGGAAAAGAAAGAAGAAAAAGAAAGAAAAAGGAAAAGAAAAAAGAAAAAGAAAAAAGAAAAAGAAAAAGAAAAAAAAAGAAAAAGAAAAAGAAAAAGAAAAAGAAAAAGAAAAAGAAAAAGAAAAAGAGCAGCAAACCACAAACCTCTTTACCTTTTGTATGTGTCCTCTCTAGAAACTTTGAGAACTATCAAAGGAGACAGCTCCAGCCTGCCAAAGGAATTGGATATCATTTAATTGCTCTAAAAAGAAAATGACAAATGTTGGTTCATAACTAACAAGCTACAACCATCTTATGAAATGTTAATTGGAATATGTTACACTTCCCATATACCTTTAATGAATTAATGGGGATGCCACTTTCTATTTATAGGCGAGTTAAATTCCTCAGCAGCTCCATTTACCTCTTCTATATATTATTAAACTTCAGATGGCAGTTACATAATCAATATATTGGTCCTTTCATAAATCTAAATGAAGAAAATCCTGGGGGTCCTTGGGAAAAGCACAGAACAGCTCATATAGAGTTTTCTCTGTGAAACTTTCCAAGTCCTTCCTGTGTGTAATCTCAGTACTTTGGATTTTGTGGTTTAGTGATTTCTTTTCTTTTTTTAATAATAAAAACATATGAAGAGATGATATCTGTTATAGGGGAATGTCTGAAAAAGACCAAACAACCAGATGGCTTGACTCCATAAAAACAAGTAATTGTATCACGTGGCATGTTGTATTAATTCCTTGCTGAGTCTGGTTCCATTGGATTTTTTTACTGGGGACAGAGTTGGGAAAGTTTGTTTCTAAGCAGGTTTTATGTTTCTGGGGAAATCTTTGGAGTCATGTTGGGATCCTGCTGGGACATAACACCACCTATTTTTGACATGTCACCTGAAAAATACAGTGGTGCCGTTAGGATCAAGAAAACTGTAGGAGACTCTGTTAATATATACTAAAGGATTAAAGTCTGCAGCTTCTTATGTGAAGAAGTAAGGGCATTGGGGTACTGGGCGTGGTATGGCTTCACAGGACAAGAATTTGGTTGGACCATGGGGCTTTTACCCTCTATGTATCTTATTACATCCACCAGCAGTGGCTTTTGCTGAGAGGCCAAGCAGAGCTCTAGCATGTGTCCCATTGCAGGTGCTCTTTGGCCTGTGTCTCATGAACTGCTGGCCTTTGTCGAGCTTCCAGCACAGAGCTGCCCATTCCATCAAAGCCAGCAGCACTGGCAGTGCCTGGCAGCACAGCTGGAGGCTGTATGGGATGCAAAAGGTGAACTCCTCTCACAGCTGAGATGCTGGAGTAAGTCAGGAACCTTGCCTCACCCCTGCACCTTTCCTTCATAGATGGCTCTACTTCTGGACTTCCAGCTAAACACTCTTGTGTGTCTGGAGGAGACCTGGTTGGAGATTTAACCAAAATTCCCCTCGCTTCTAGTCCTGGAGGGTTTGATATCAAGTTACTGCCCTGCAAGCCAACTCCTGCCTCCAGTGGATTGTCCAGCAGCTCTGCAATTCAGGTAGCCCACATTTATGTACTGCTTGTGCTTCACACACTTCCTCAGCCCACACCCCATCCTTACAAGCGGAATATCCTTCCAGTAGTGAGGGTCCTGAGGAGAATATTCTTCATTCATCTCTGGTTTCAACTCCTCCAGACTGAAGGAGACCCACCAGGCCTCAAAGATAGTGGTGACTCAGTGTATGTGGGGATAACCTAACCATTTGTCTGATTTTTAAAGAAAGGGATATGGTCCATCCTTCTTTCCAGTTCAAGCAGCTCTTGCACTTTTCCTGCTCCTATTCAGATAAATTCCTACCTGCATATTCCTCCATGGATCTCTCCAAGAGATGGTCTTGACAGAAGCCAAAAATGTCCCTTGGTCACCCTGGAAAAATGAATATTCCCTAATCATCTCTCACACTAGGCACTAGGCACTATAAATCTCTCTCCCTTCAATACCTTGGAACCATGATGGGAAGCCCACATTTAGTTGCACCATGTGCTCTTCTGTTCATTCACTGACCTTCCCATGTGATTTCTGTAATATGTGCTGCCCTAATACCTGTTTTCTCTCTTTTTGAGGAAGATGGATTTCTAACCTGAGAGTTTCTGCTTCCTGTGCCCATAGCTTGTAAACAGACTGGCACCACTGCTGGGGATGATCTTCAGCTTTCCTTCAACATTTTAGAGCCTTCCTATAAACAAGGGCAAAGCCTTTCCAATCCTTCTTCTTTCCTTCTTCAAAAAAGGATAAGAATTAAACCTGCATCTGCTAAACTGACCAGCAGCACATGTCAAAAATATAAATGCCCTGATCCTTTGCAGGTAATGAAGAAAGAGATAATGATGCAAATAATTCTCCAGTGACTGTTGCTGAGAGCTTGTTTACATCCATCTATCTCCAGCTTGTCATGTTGCCATTAGTGTTGCTCATAATATAGATGTTAACAAGGGCAAAAGGGCAACTTGTGGGTCTCCTGCAGTCCCCAAGCCTTCAGCCTGTGAGGTAGCTGTCAGATGGAGTTTACTTAGAGACAGTGACCAGTCTAGCATATTGAGGTGGGGCTGAGGAGGAAAAGTGTGAGGACACAAGCTCAAGGAAGTGAGATTTCACCATGCCTGGACCAAGGTGCTCTGTGCTTTCTTTTGTCGTGTATTTGCTCAGGTGGGGGGCTCATGATAGATGATTCAGGCTCCAATACAACCAATTAGTGCTGAGCCAAACTTCACATGGCAGCCTGGGATAGGAGATAGTGCTGTCTAAACCCCAGGATGATTTTGGCAGTGCAAGGGTCAGCTCTTCCCATCTGCAGACCCAACTTAGCTCTTTCAAAGTGAGGAGAAGGGGACATGGATGGCAGGGTTGTCCCAAAACCCCCAACACAGTCCACAGGTGCTGGTATAGAGGCAGTGCATGTGGTGACACACCCATAAATCAGTGGCGCAGCACAATCTGATGGTACCAATGCCACCAGTTTGTCCAGGAAAGTCTGCAAAGCTCAGTCCAGCTTGGACCTCTCTCCACAACAGGGAGCATTATGGATGTGTTGTCATCTCCTGGACATGAACCCTGTATCAGACTCTTTTTTCCTTACTTTTTCAGTGTGCATGGTCTCTGTCTTGCATACCTGTGCTATCTGGGCACTTGGGACGTAACAGAGAGGGTTGACCCTCTATACCTTAAAGTAAACTGTTGTGAAATCTCTCATTTGGAGCTGGAACTGAAAGAAAAGGATAATTGGAACATGGCCTAGAATTTCCCCAAAGTGTTTGTATCCTGGCATTTTGCTTAACAAGTTAAAAGGAAGCCCAGGTTTTGTTTTGAATGTATTCTGCTGTAGTCAATTTTATTTTTGTTTTACCTCTGTCAACAAAACTTAGTACAAATGATCCCAGTTGCCTGCTGGAAATGACAGGAAGGGAGAGGGGTGTGGGAACACACAAAGATATGGACATAATGGAGTAGAGCACAATGCTGAGTGAGAAATTTCACCTTTCACTGTTGGGAGAGGGGAGGAGGGGGAACTCTGATCCACAAGCAGAAGATGTGCCTGTTTTCACTATGCAAATACAAAACTCGCTTTTGGTGAGAGGAAAATGAAACATTTCCCCCAAGTTTGGATTGTGCTGGAAGTACACATCACACTTCCCTAGAAATGGGTGCACTGATGTGTTTGACAGTCCTTTGATAATTGTTTAGTGTACTAGACCTTGCATTAAAATCCTGGCAGAGGTCACAGGCAAAAATGAATTTGCTCAACTTGCCGTAGTCATTAGTCCATGCCAATTCTGGCTGCAAGTACAAGTGAAAATGAATCTACAGTTGTCCTGCTCATCATTTCTCCATACCAGCAAACTGCTGAGCCATTTGGTGCAATTTATTGTGATTGGTATCCATTACTTCAAAACTACTCAGGGGAGAAGCAGCAAGAGATATTGTGGATCATGGTTCTGAGTAGTTCTGGTCTTGGATGGGCTGAGACACCTACACATGTTCTTGAAGCGAGACATAGCCACTCCATGAAAAAGGCAAGCTGGTCAAAACAGGGTGGAGATTTAGTAAGAATGATGGCAAAAGAACAAAATAGTCTTTCAGAAGATGCCAGGTGTATGAGAGAGCTCTGCTTTGGTCAGCACCTTGGGGGAAAAGCATTTGCAGCATCTGGCTTTGCTGTGCATGTTCTGGGGTTGCACATTCTTTGATTTTAATGAGCCTCTTACCTACCTACTGAATAGACACCTGATGTCACCTGAATCTGTCAGGAGTGGCACTGGATTTTGTACAAGCAGAGCACTGAGGCAGCACATCCACGGTTAGGCAGAGTCCAGAATCATACAGCCTGGCTGCAGGATGCCCTTTTGCAAATGGCAGAGGAAATCAGCCCTCACAAACAACCCCCTTCCAAGCCTGCTGTTCACTTGGCTCCAGCGTTTGCTATTGCTTGGCTGTAGATTACAGGTTCAGCAGCATGCTAAACAGCCAACATTATGTTTCTGCCAAGGAACAAGGCTCCCGACTACTGAAAACTCCCAGGGGCCCACTGGAGCTGTTGCTAAGCACAAGGGAAACCTGGTTAGCAAAGTTAACTCCATGCTTTTCCGAGTGTGCCTAAAATTTTCTGCTCCAACAGTCCCTCTGCTTTTGGACACCAGCCTTACAATGCAGAGGGCACTTTCTAACAGGCACAAGGATGCCAGGCCAAGTCTATCTCAGCAAACAATGGCCTTTATGGAGTACTGCTGCTTTTGGATGCTGTTGGAGCACGTCTCTGTGAGGATTTTAAGAAACTGGGTCAAAGTTTCTCCTTTTTCCCTGTCAACTAGCTGGAGACCCAGGGAAGTACTGGACAATGGAGTCTCCTCTGATGTGTGGTCTGAATCAGCCCCTGCTGACTGAAGAACCCTAGGTATGCTGTATATAAGGTCTCCTCCCCTTCTCCCAGACCACACAACAACGTGTTGGGGAAAGACACATCCTAGACAGAAGAGACTGGGATCTCTGTTGACATTCTTCATGACTTGCAATATCACACAGTGCAGAAGAGGCATCAGAGGCAGCCTCTGAAGGGATAACTGTGCATAAACCTGTCAGGAAAATTAAAGGGCTGTAGACCCCTGCACCAATATATAAGCCGTGGTAGTTGTATTATGGAATCCCTAAATAACGGCATTCTTTTTAGCTACTTTATTTTCTGAACTGCATCTGGCCCTGCTTTATTTAAACCATTATATATGGATGTGTTGTTTAAGGAACAGGATTTATGACAGAAAACTGCTGTGTTTTGAGCCTTGCTTTCCAGGCAATGTTCTGGTTTCCTTAATCACTGAGGGTTGATTTGACTGTCCATAAAAGAGAGGGTTTGGGATTTTTTTTTGGTTTAGCTTTGCTGCTAAAATGCTAACAAAAAATGTGTTCAGGCTGCAATCCAAGGCCACAGTGAGCTCTTTCTCAGACAGAAGTACACAGTGAATTACAGTATTCCTTGAGTGTCTTTGGTGGCATCTCCAGAAGATATGAAATCCTTAGAGAGCAGCAGAATCATGACCACCATTAATTAAAGTTCATTGGAACAAAGTCTTGATTTTCTAGAGCAGTCTGAAAATTTTCCAGATAAATGTGACCAGGAGCAATTTCAACTTCATTCTCATGCAAACTCAACTGGAAATGATTACAGCCAAATAATAGCATTAAAGTGGAAGGAAATTACTGCATTGATTGCTTGACCTGAAGAACAATAATGGTCCTCGTCTATTACAACTGATTTTCCATAACATTAGTGTTACACAGAAAAGTTCAAATTAAATTCAGGAAGCTGAAAGTAAGACTGAGAATTAGCCCACTGCCATGGTGTGAGGGCTCCAGTCCCTTCATACAAGAACAATCCATGTTAGCAAGGGTGGCCATGTCTTTCCAAGAAGCAGAAGTGTTATCTACATTCCCCATAACAAGTGTCTGTGTGTGTGTGAGTTCAACAGATAAAATCTTAGGCCATTTGACAGGACAGGAGGGAGGACAAGGTCCCCTGCAAGGAAGCCAACCATCAACTGTGAAAGATGCTGCAGAAAAGAATAAAAATCTTCTGTCTCTCCAGAATAAGAGCAATAATCAGTCCAAGTTCCTTTCCTGGAAGACAGGCATTTTAGAAGGAATTGCTCTACATAGGAACTGCTCTGTGCAAGATCTTAGTTTGCATTTCCTTGTGACTTGCATTAGATGTAATCCCCTGTGATATGTTCCATGGTGTTATTCCTAGATTAGTCCAGACCCACTTTGAGGGAAATGTGCCCCAACTGGAATGGGTCTAAATAAAGTTACAAGCAAGAGAACTCAAGTCCCAACTGAAATGTAAACATTGCCACTCTCCCCCCCATATTCTTCAGTGAGTGCTGATAATTCAAACACCCCATGTCCCAGCAGCTGGCACAGAGATACACAACTTCAGTCCTTGCTTCTCCTAATACTGGCATTGCTTTTCCCTCCTGTGTCCTCAGAGGAAATTGTGTAAAAGGCCAGTTTTAGTCTCATAACTACTTCAAAATCACTATTAAGCAACAGCACTGCTCATTTGTATTAATGAAGGGTAGGGGAGTGTTGGTCATATCCCAAAGTCTAAGCAAAACTGCTTGGTGCCATGAAGGGAAACAAATTGTTGATTAAAATTGAGTTCCTGTTTGGCAGACAGGAACTACAAACATGATGATAAGGATAACTCCTGGGTGACAGTCTCAGCCAAGGAAAGATTATTCCAAATAAGACTTTTTATTCCTGGTAGAAATATTGGCATACCACTGGCTTGATAGCTTTACCATGTGTATTGAATGTAAGATTTTTTTAGCCTCAGAAGACTGGCCCCATAGCAAAGATGGTGCTGGGCTTGTTGGGTGACCAACTCCTCAGTTTCATCTTAGAGTGTACAGCTCTTTCTCTGCTTAGACTTTCCTGTCCAATTCATCATCTATAATGTTCCTTATCTAATGAGGAGTTAGAGGATAAATACACTGAAGGAGTCCATCAGTGCCAGGTTGTCTGAGCGTGTCTGCTGCAGATGCCCCACAGTCCCAGTAGTTTCCTTGTCAGGGAATTAATGTCCAGCTTGCCCACTGTACCCACAAGCATGGGTTGATCACAGCTGGCACCAAACTGCAGCACAGCACCAGCAAATGCTCTGTGGGACAGTCCTTTGCTGTGCTCCATAGCTGCTGTTATCTGAGGCTGCTTTTCCACATGGGCTGTGGCTCTGCAGAGAAAACACGCTCTGTCTAGAGGCTTGTACATCAGCTGGGGGTCTGCGGGGAGATGCTTTGAATCAGAAAGTGGTCAAGGAGCAATAAGGTGTGCAGGATTCCAGTCCCTGCTTAGGTGGGCAGTGGAGACAGGCAGTTTCTGTGGTGCTCAGAAGCTGTTTGTGATGTTCTGCCTCGCTCTGTATTTGCTCTTGCCTTGCAGCAAATAAAGGGTGGGCACTCAGAACTGTGCTGGCATACGGGGCTTGGAGAAATCATTAATAACAAGCTCATGAACTTTGGGTAAATAATTTTTCCTGCTACCATGGGTTTCATTCCTCCCTTTGCAAAGCCCTTGTCTGCAGTGCTGTGTGCAGCAGCAGATTGCAGGGGTGGGTCCCAGCAGCTGGCGAGCTTCAGATCTCCCGTGCCAACTGCACGCCCCGAGTCCCCACGTGCCACCAGCCACCTCCTGCCTGGTGTCTCTGCTGCCGACCCGTGCTCGAGCTGTTGTTTGTGTCTTCAGTGCACAGCTGGTTGGGTTTGAACAGAGGGGTGGGAGGGGAGGATGGAAGGGGCAGTGTAGCTGCAGAGCAAGCAGTCCATCACTCCTCCAGATTGCAGTGCCTGAAAATTTTTCCTGAAAACAGGGAAATGAAATAGACAAGCAGTGTGGAGACCTGCTCCTTTTTATCCAGGCACTGTTTCTCCCAGGAAGCATCTTCTCCTCAGCCTGTCATGGGGAGCTCATAGCACAAATCCTGCAGTCCAGAAGTTTTATTTTTCAGCCATGCCAGTGTGACAAGGCCACATGTGTTGGAATAAATGCAACTGGATTTCAGGTCCCTAAGCACAAATTGTGCAGCTTCAAGAACTGACTAGAGATTTTGTCAGGCAGATACAACACATGGTGGGTGGGGATGTTTTGGATTTGCAACAGTGGGTTGACTCAACCCATGTCCATGCCTCTCTCATCCTCCTCCTTGAGAAGGCTTGTATGAAGGGTGCTGCAGAATGGTACTTGCATCCAAATGTGAGTACCCAGAATTCTCTCTCATGCTGGGGCTTGTTCAGCTTTTGGAAAATGAAGTTTTGTTTCTACAGATAAAATAAATATCATGAGACTTCATTGACCAGTAACACACCGTGAATTACAAGACAGCTGTATCCTCAGGGTAGCCCATAAGCTGAAATATGCTTCCATAAAATACTCATCCTTTACAATTAAAGCACAAAATAGTACAAGCCAAATGACTATCCACAAGCAATTTGTGAACACATATGCACAAATGCTTAATGATTTATTACTGAAACAACTGAAAAACAGAAGAAGCAAGTAAGCCCCCCAGAAAAAGCCGAATTCAACACTTTTTGTTCAGTTTTAAGTTTTCCTGACAGCATGATTTCCCTTTTATATCACCCTCCCTCTTCTGTGCTGAGCTCCCAGGAATGCTGGTTGATCCTTTTGTGCTGCCTCCTCTATCTCTCAGAGGTTCTCTAAAGCTGCTGCATTTGTGTGGGGTTCCAAACTACTGGTCACAAAACTTGGGGAAAAAACTGGGGCTGGGGGAACAACACATTGAACACTTATGGGACTGCTGGATTCTACACCAGAGCACATAAACAGCAATTTTTGAGTCAACAACGATGTTCTCCAAGCCCATAGAACCAGAACTGCTCTCAGTGTCATCTCATGGGTGAGACCTTCACTGTGGAATGTAACCAAAAGGTAGAAATTTCAGCCCTTACCTGCAGCAACACTTGGGAAGAAAGAAACCACTGGGAGAGAAAGAGAGAAGCAAGGGAGGATGAACAGGCAAAAGGGTAGAAGTGGAAGGGAAGCAGCCTAGAACTTAATGGCACTGATCACTGGCAATACTGAACACTGGCTGTGAAAGGCTGCCAGCTGACAATCACACAAGTCTGTAGTCACTGTCCATGAAGCAGCTGACAAGTATTCCCATCAGCCCTGGTGCTGAGTCCCTGCAGATACCAAGGAGCAGCTGTATCACCACACCTGAACTGCTCTCTCTGTGCAACTGCTGCACAGGTAAACACCACCCATCCCTCTAAGGTCCTGCCCCGCTTTGATAATATGTTGACACAAGCAGGTCTTGTCTATTTGAGCCATTTTTTCATGCAAAGGTCTTGAGGCAGGAAACCTTTGGAAAAAGAAAGCAGAAGCCTGTGAAAATTGTCCATCATCTGCATCCTTATGTAATGGTTGCTCGCAATGGTGGGTAACAGAGGTCTCTCCTCCACTTGTCACCCCAGGCAGGCAGGAGATTGATGGCTGTGTTTGAGTTGGCTGTTTCTGCCCTATTCCCCCCACACCTCAGTAACTCTCCTTATTTTTATACTAAAATGTTGGCAAATCCAATCTCCTGTCAGCAGGAAGCTGTGTCCATTTGGTTCTGTCTGCAGACTCTGCTCTCCCCTCCTCATCCCCTGCCAGGAGCTGCTTTCCTGGGTCCTGGGGGAGGAGCCGAGAGTCACAACTCATAAATTTCCATCCTGTCAAGCAAATGCTTTCACATCACTCAGAAAGTAAATCTCCTTCCCCAAAATATATAGCTGGATGTAAAGCGTGGGTAAGACAACGGGGACACTGATAAATCATTGTGCATTGGAAATCAGGCTGGGAGATTTGGAAGCTCTGGATTGCTTCCTAAAGGAGGCAACACAGAGAAGTTCATGCACAAGGGAACAGCAACATTCTTCTGCTTTTTCCACTCCCAACAGCCAAAATCTTTACTGAAAATATATGTGTGGCCAGTGAGAAGAGTGATGGCATAAAATACAGGATTCAGTGGGAGGTGAGGAATGAGAGGTTTGGAAGGGACATGGCTTTGGAGAGACGCAGAGGGTCTTGATGGAGAGCTGGCATGAACATCTGCTTCCCATGTGCCAAGTTTAGCACACAGACTAGTGAGTGTATAACCATCATTGTCATGAGTCATTGGGGGATTTACAGTTTTGAAAAAAGCTTTGCCCATCACCATCTCCCAGATTTGGTCATATCTTTCTCATCATCTTTACTGCTGCTTCTTGTACTCCTGCTCTTATTTTTTCACCTCCAGTCCTTTTTTTCTTAGGTAGATGGTAGTGTTAGAAATATGACTGTTTTCTCAAAGGGTGAGGAAACACCAGCCAGCCATGTAGGTCTGACCTGACACAGCGGCATTGTGCAGGAAGGCTATGGAAAAACCAGTCCCTGAGAGGGAGACAAGGAGTAAGAAGTGATCTGCCGACTTCAGAGAAGCAGGATGACCATCTGGGCTTGGTAGTTGACAGCAATGAGAACTGGGAGCTCTGTAAGCCTCAACCATGTCTAGTTATTTTTGACAAGAGGAGATCAAAGCATTATAAGGTGGGCTGGGCATTGCTCTGTGAAGAGGTCTCGAATCCACTTCCATTCTTTCTTTCTCCCTCCTCTTCTACTGCAGCACTTAAAAGAGGACCCTGGATAGAAAACTATGTTACAAAGCAACCTTGTGTATTGCCTAAAGCAATCAGCCAGCAGCTTCCCTTTGTGTGGAAAAAAGTGGGCTTTTTCTTTTTCTCTGACATGTAATCATCCCTTTCAGTGCTTTCTTTTCCATTTTGAGCTGTCCCCTTTCTTGCCTCCCAAAGCAGCAGAAGCCACGAGTAATGGAGAGGGAAGGGTGTTTCCATTTAGGAGCAGGAGAGTGGGGAAGCAGGACTGGCATTCTCCACTTCATGGTGCTTTACACTGAAGGAGTTAAGGCCCATCCTTAAGTACCCTTTTGCTTTAGCAGGAAAAACAATCTTGGGAATAAGCCTCTAGTTTTAACTCCCTGTTCTCAGTGGCTTCTCCTTCTCACAGTCTGATTCTGGCTTTGCTCCTTGCAGGGCTGCTGCTTCTCTTGACATTTGTCCTGTGGGTGTACTCTGAGGCTGGAACCAGGATTTAAGGTCCCCACAGTCTTAAGCACAGAACAGCTAGAGCAAAGAAAACTGCCTCTGCCCCAGGGATTTTAGCACTTGGAGCTGAATTATGGCTGGCAGTGACTCCAGCTGCCCTACCAACATCCCCCCATGGGAAACCATTATCCATCATTCAGGTGCTGGAAGATGATGCCTGGGATGAGGGAAAGGAGAACGGTATTTTTTCCTCCCAAGAAACCCTTGTATAGGTCAACCTTTCAGCAAAGCTGGATGGCAGACACGCCTCCCTCCCTCCCTCAGGAATTACACTGCGGCTAGCACCTCTCTCCTTGGGATTTCCAGACCTCACTCAGCCCACTTCCCAAGGCCACAAGCAATCCCAGGGGGTTTCTTTTGTCATGTGCAGGGGTCATGCATTCCCAGAGACAGGAAGGCAGTAGCTTTTGTTGCATGTGTGATCTCACACGTGGGCACTAACAAAGGGAATGTGAGCATGAATGTTTTGAGACTTCAGAAAAATAAACCCAGATGGCATTAGATAAACGGTGGAGGGAGGTTAAGCGTGACTTATCTGCACTCCCTACACTGAGCAGTGGGAGAACCCGAAACAAAGCCCGTGAATCCTGCTCCCTCTTCATGTCTCTCATTTTGCTAGTAACATTTCTTCCTTGTCTGTGGATGTTTTCCCTCAGCCCCACCATGGGGAAGTCAGAAAGAAATACATTTGTTATATTAAGAGTCCCTTTGTCTTGAGCAGGAGATTAGAGACTGGAGCATCCCTGAGCAGTGTGTATGCTGTTTCTGTGTCTGCTTTTGTGGGGGGACTTGGGGGTGGGGAACTGAGAGGAGGAGATGAGAATATTGCTCTGTTTTTCAAGCAAGCTTGGGGGGTGTGGTGAAAAAAAGGACTATTCCCTCCTTCATTGAGAAATTTGGTCATGGAGGGCTGAATGCCCTTGTTTCCTAAATGTATGTGGTGCCCTCAGGGACTGTCTGGTTTTGATTAGATGGTGTCTTGTAGAGGTTCTTGATTTGGGACTACATGACTGTAAAGCAAAGTGTGTGACTCCTTCCCTCCCCTGTGAACCGTGAATGAATAGCACCTCTGCCCAGGCAGGAAAGAAGGACCCTCAGGCCAGCTGGGAATGTGCATTTATTATAAAGCAATGAAGTAGCAAAGATGCCAGGAGACAGAAAGGATTTCTCTGTTTCGTTTCGCTTTTTCAATTCTGCCACTCACTTCTTAAAATGGAAGAATATTGCATGTCCATGGAAGCCTCCCAGAGCAGCAGATTCTCTAGGAAGAGATCCTTTCTGGAGAGTATTGTGCATGAGGGTTCAGTTTGGGACTGCAGGAGACTGCTGGGTCCTAGGGAAGGAAACTTGCCTTTCCTACTCCCATTCATGGCCCCGGCTCAGATGCTGGGGGAGACTTGCTACTCTGAGACTGGGGGTCCTACAAACAGTGCCAAGGAAACCCCTTTCAGCAGGGATTCCATCCTCAGCCTCATTCCGGCCACTCACAGAACTAAAAAAGTCAAGCACCAGGCTTGCAGCGCATCTCCCAAGAGTGGTCATTGGAAACCCTGCTTGGGACTGGAGAAAATCAAGCTCTGCTTTTTCCATGACTTGTACCATCGGTAGATGTTGTGCAGCTGGGAGGATAGCAGGATCCCTCGCCTTTGCATTCAGTGCAGCTTAGGTGATGAGTAAACACTTGTTTTTATGGGAATAGAAAGCAAACACAACTGAGAAATAAGCAGGAATCTGTATGTGCAGTTAGATGCCATATTTAACAAGGGCATGTTATTAATTAAGATGGTGTTTCAGTAGTGCCTTAGCTATGTGTTGATAAACAAGCATCCGTTTGTTGACCTAGGGACGCTGTTTCAACACTGCCCCGTTTTATTCAAGGAATTCGAACTTGTAAGGAAGATGGGAGAACGAAGGACAAGGAAGGGTGCTTTCCTGTATGCAGACACATTCATCCTTTTTTTTTTTTTTTTTCTTCTGTGGAAAACAAAGATTTCCTCTTTGTGGCTTCGTATCTGTGTATGTTCATGCGAGATTCATTCACCTTGAGGAGTTTTTGCACAAAGCAGCTTTGACACTCATTAGCCGAGTGGGTGAGTCAAGGAGTTATCCCTCCAGGGACACCCTGAGGGAGGACAGGCTCTCTCTAAAGTGAAGTTCCACTCTTTATGAGGATTTTTGCAAATGCTGGTTAGACACCTGAAGGCCTGGTTGACTCCTGCATAGAGACTGCACAATTGACACTGCAGCTGAAGCATTGTTAATTCATCAACAGGGAAGAATCTAATTGTTTGTTGCTCTGGTGACTTTCATGATGACTATGCAAACACGTTTTCCCTTTCCTCTCCCCAGGTTCTGTGCCCTTTGATTGTCCCTAAGGACTTTTCTGATTTAAGTTCAGCTGCTCTTCATTTGCATGAGTCATCTCACTGGATGACAAGGTGAGAGAAAAGGAGTGAGAGCACGATCTGCCAGGCGAAAACAGAGGCCTCAGCTCACCAAGCAAGACCCTTCCTGGGAGATCTACTGCAGATGAGAGGCTGCCCAGTAATTTGCCTCGGCATGTGTCTCAGCCTGCTGCAATATGCATGAGAGCTCAGTGGGTCTCCCAGATTCTGCTGCCAGATTGAGAGATTTTCCTGGTGAACTCTGCAAACCTGGGGAACCAAGTGCTCCCCGTTTTTCCCAGAAGGTAGAAGGAAGCACCAAATGAGGCAAGCACTCAGCAGACACAGAGTCAGCACAAGGGTGTTGTTCTCAGCCCAGTGTGTGAATTGTGGAAATCCTTTTTCCATGGGAAATTCTGAATACTTACAGTTTGTATAGGTTCAGGGAGGAAAAAAGCATTCTCACTGGAGAGGAGTCCACCTGTGTTACTAACTGGGGAGACATTACATCTCTGGCTCAATACAACCTGAATCATGAAGAGATGGAGGATGGGAGATTATTTGGATATGTATCACTGTACCCCTGCCCAACTTTTTGTTTATCTCTACATTCTCCTTGGAAGTTGAGAATGGTGAACAAGCCCAACACAACAGAAAAACCCTCAGCATCGTCAGGATTGAGCTCAAAACTGAAAATGCCTCAAGCCTGGGCTAGTTAGCCGTGGGAATCTTTTTGCTGAATGAAATCTGAGTTTTGAGACTTATGAATGGACAGGAGAGGTATTTGCGAATACCCAGATGCTTTATGTGATAAATATTACCTCAAATTACTTGGCCAGATTAAAGAAGATGTAGATAGATATCTGATATTACCCCTGAATGAAGCAGGCAGAGCTGGAATCATTAAAATAAATGTCCTCCCAAGATTCCAGCTTTATTTATTATTATCATTATCAGTATTATTATGGGATCTAAATGTATCCTGGGCTCCAGGGCACCACAGAGGATGATAACCTTGGCAAAATGGCCATCCATACTCCTGGCTGGGAACAGAGAGGGCAGAGAGGAATTGCAGTGAGCAGAGAGAGCTGGCTGCAAGGGACCCCCTGATGCCAGTGCTAAAATAAGCATTGCTGTTCCCAGATGGATGTGAGTCACAGGTTGTACCTGCCAGCATTCTGGGCACAACTCAATGGGAGCTGCAGTGTTCTCCCCTTCAGAAGGGTGTCCTGGTGTCCTCAGATTTCTACCAGTGTGTGCAGCCTCTCACAGCAAGGAATATGTAAAGGCTGTGCAGCCTGGTGTGCCTTGGTGCACACATGCCTGGGCTAAAGAACATCTCAAACTCATCTCCAAATTAAGAATTTGCCCTCTTTTGTGGGGTGTCCTCTCCTGTCAGAGCACTAATGCAAAATAAAAGGGAAAGGGGTAGTATGGGGAGTCTCACAACTTCCATCTGTGTTCTTTGCAACAAAGAGCGAGGCAGGTGTTACAGGAACAGACACTTTCCAATTTAGTTATAATAATGTTGTGCCAATCACCAAAATGCTAAGCTGTGTGTAATGATTTCCATATGAAAAATATATCTTTTATAATGTATACTTGTGTACTTACTTGTTAATATGCATTTCTGTTGATCTATATATATAATTATGTTAGTATAAAACCTTTAAACATATGTCTGCAATCTTATTAAAATAACGAAACAGAATTGGAAACTGAACTAATTCAACCTGAAACCTGTGAGAGGGAAAGAAGAGTTCCCTACCCCCCCTCCGCAGTCCCTTTAGCGGTGGAAGATCAAAAATTTCCCAAACTACTAAAAGCTAAGTAGAAAAATGTGGCAAAATGGGAAGAATTGTTTAATTGTTTTACAGCAGAGTATTTGTTCACCCTTTTCCAGTAAGCGTTGGCTGATACTAAAGCACATCTAATGGTATCTGAAAATTTCTACAAAGCTCTCTCCTTAATCCCTGAGCTTCTTCTGGATTGTCTGTCTTCTACAGTGCTCCTGCTTCATTAGTAAGACTGTCACAATTACAGAGCTGGCTGCAGATTTCCCCAGGGTCTTTCTGAGCAGATCTCTCCTAGCAAACCCTGCATGTTTCTCTCTCTCCCCGAGGTGCCACTACCTGGTTCTCAGTCTCTCACTCCTACAGTGCATTCTAATTTTGTCATGCTTGCCCATTCACAGTTTGTTTTAGCATAGGAGTGAGCCATTGAATGAGAAGAAAAGGAGGTGGAATGAATAAGAAATTTTAAATATGTGTCTACCAAGTCTGGACTGTGGCCATTTCCATCAGTTACTTGGTTGTGCTGAGCTACTCTTGAGGTGCTGTCCTTGGGGTTGGTCTGTCTTTCTTGGACATCTTTTTACCTCACCCTCACTCTGATGGTTTTTTTAAGACAGCCACCTCCCCTGGCTATAGTTGCTGCTGGGTCAAGGCATCTGACCAGCTGAGCAGGGCTGGGTGTAGACATCAAAAGGAATGGCTCCTTCATCATCTCTCGAGCACCTGCAGAGACTTTCTGGATTCATGGCTTGCTCCCTGGGTGAAATTCCAAACAGTCCTTACTGAGCTAATGTAGTGTGTGAATAGAACCAATGTTACATACACAGACAAGTTACACACCTCACAAATCCTCTCCCTGCAGGAATTTTGTGGAGTGAAAAATTTCAGTGAACTTCAGGAGGAATTTCTATTGAACACTGAGTTTCTCCAGCAGGTATTTCAAGGAAAATTAATGGGAGTTTTGCCTTTATAGCCACTGGCCTTTCTTGAAGGTGCCTCTGAGTTTATTACTAATTTAAATGTTGTTCTCCCAGCTTGCAAGAGAGTTAAATATTGCACACCTCTCCCATGCTTTCCAATGTTCCACCTATGGCTTCAGGTCATCAAAGAATTACCTTCATAAGGGACTGTAATTACACATTTTTCAGGTATTTGCAACAGATTTAAAATTGTTTCAAGGCTTGATCCAAGATAGCCATAAACACAATGGGCTTTGAATTAATGCCCTTCTGATGAAGGTGCAGCAATTGGCTGCTCCTGTTCTTTGTAACCAGAAGGAGCAATTAGGAATCTTCCTGTTGCACTATATCTTTCCTTACTGCTGGTTGCCTGCTTGTAGCCATTATCCAGGGAAAAGCAAAGAGGGAAACAGCTAAATAAGAACCTTCTTTAACTTTATTTTTTATTTTGATTCATCTTAGCCTTTATAAATTTCACAAGTGCTTTTTATTAAAATAAGAAGGCTAATGAAAGATGTCTGAGTGGGTCAATTAACCCGAGCCTGAGCAGGTCATTAGAAACAATGGAAGATTGTACAGGCAGTCACACCCGACAAGCATGAACACTGGCCAAATGAATCACATAAAGAGATTGATCATTTTAAAACAAATATAATTTGCTTGATTTGTTTTCTTCTCTCTCTCTAATAGCAAAATTGCTTTGAAGACAAATAGTGGACCCTGTTCATGATCTTACATTTACAATAGTCATTGTCTTATAATCCTTAGGCTGCACTGTGTGCTATCAGTGTGTGTTCAAATAGCATGAGACAACTACATTAGTCTGGGCTGATATTTTGGGGAAAACTCTGCTCACGTCAAGGGCAGTTAGAGGTATCAATTGTGCCTTGCACTTCTTAGCTATTAATTTGACTGGTTATGTTCCTCTTCTAATTTAGACCACCACGCTGCCTGCTGTAGGCTGCAAGGTCTTCCCTATGGGTCCTCACACTACCCAGAGACTCAGCAGGATTACAGACTCCTTTCTCTATACCTGTCCTTTTTGATCTCTTTAACCACAGGAGGAAGCTTCTCTGTATTAGAGTTCAGTTTGCAGCTCCCAGCAAATCCCACAGCAATTAAGCCTGCTGCAAAGCTTGCTGAGTCCCTCTCCAAGTGCCAGATGGGTCCCTTCTACCTACTTCCTGCCCTATTACCATGAAGATACTCCAACACTAAAAAAAGGACTCCCTAATAAAAGTGCTGGCTCTAGAGGGGTTTCTCTCCTTGGAGAGAGGAACCTGTGGCAGATGCTCGTCCTGGCATGGAAGGTGCCAGTGGAAGAAGGTGTGGAAGACATCGGGGTTGTGCAGTATTTATCTTGGGCCATTCTGAAGACAGGTGTGCTCACCTATGCCCCTGTGAGCCTGTGGGAGCCCCAGGCCTGTCCAGAGCCCTCCTCAAATCACCCTGGCTAATATTGGCATGCCCTGAGGCACGTTGGGCTCTGGGAACAGGATGCTGGCAGGAGGAAAAACACACTCTGCTTTCAGCCTTTGTAAAGGCTGTTCTTTGAAAGAACAACAGACAGCCCACAGGAACCCTTGGAGAACAGAGTAGAACAGATATGACAATGGAAAAATTTGGGGATGCAAGTCTGAAACAACAGTTTCTTTTTTTAATCTACCTTTCATGGCTTACTAAGGGAAAGCAAAGAGCCTATCAAGGACATACAGCCAGCCTCTCTCTCTCTCTTTCACTGTCAAATTTGTTGCCTCATTTGGGGTTTAGAAACAAATGATTTTTTTTTTCTTCTAAATGAATTAAGCTATCTGGGGATGGATGATAGATTCAGGAGATACAGGGTAGGTTATGAGCATGCTCTGTTGCTTCCCTGTGGGACATTTACTCATGAATCTGCAGACATTGACCCAATTACTAAGCCAGCACCTGGATACAAACTCCCTGTGACCACGTCTCCAACTTGCTGTATTCACTGTATTTTGTTCAGGGGATTTTGCGTTTCAGTGCCTTTTTATGCTAAGCTGGCATATGTAAGTAAACTCCATTTTCTGAGCAATTCGCTTCATCCTTTGAGATGTCCTTGTTTTTCTTTTAGTCATTTGAAGCGGGTCCCCTCGTCCCCCTCCTTCTCCTCCCCACATCTCCCAGGATGACCTGCTAATTTAAATGAAAAGAGATTGCAGCAACATTCTCTTTGTCACTATAAACTCAGGAAGGCTTTGTCCCTTCATTGAGGACAAAAATTCGGGGCAAAAAGCTTTATTTACTCATTCTGTCCTCCTCTCTCACCACAGGCTTCTCCCTCAGTGCCATGATGTTTTCTCCAGCCTAGGTTTAAATTTTCTTTCTCCTGCTTTCTGTGGAGAGACATCTCTAGTCTCACAGAATTGTTACGTAGTGTTTTCAGATACTCCAGCTGAATTTTCCTCTGAATTAGTGTCCATAGTCTTAAATCAACTTCTCATTCATTTTCTCTGTGAAATTATACTCATTGTTTAAATTTGATGAAGCTTTTTCCCATTTGACCCACTTGACGAGATAAACGTGGAGCATAGGCTAACAATCATTTATGGTGGGAGCAAAAGGATTTAGCCCAAGCTCTACAAAGGTATTTATGGTGCTATCTTCTATTTAGATGGCTAATTTGCTATAGATTTTTACTTCTTAATTAGAAATTGAGAGTGCTAATAGCTTTCTGCCTCTAATCTTAAATGTCTGTCCTAGCCACTTGGTCCATTTTCAGAATTACAAGCTTGTGGCACGGGAAAAGGACAATACACTGTCAGAAACTCTTCAAGTTATCAGTAAAACCCAGTTTCTGAGTAAATTCTGGGTAAAATTTGCATTGAAGATATTCTCAAGAGGAGGTAACTTTAATTCAAGTATCTAGGAGTACCTTCTTGGAGCTGCCTAAGTCCTGAATTCCAGTGGCTGTATTGGAAGATAAGGTCTTCAGAGGCCTGAGCCTTCCTGCCTTTTTTGAGAAAACCCTGTTGACCTAAACATGGTCCCAGCAGATTTGATGGAGACCCAGTAGCTGCAGGTGTGCACTAACAAGGAGTTGTGCTTCTCTGCAGCCTTGAAGGAAAAAGAAGGAAAATACACGAACTATGGGCTCTCTTTCTCTGCATGAGAGATCCCCAGATTAGTAATCACATTAGGAAGGACAAAAATTCCTCTAGGAATTGAAACACTTTCAGTACAGGACACAAGGGCAAAAGGTCTTTATTGGAGAAGAAAATACCTCATGCGCTTGGGCTGCTGGTTTTATGTGATGTCTAGAAAAGACAACAGTAAAATTGGCACCTCCTTGCTCAAGAGGTCCCCAGTGAACATTCAAGACATATCTTGTTTGCAAACACAAATGGATTTTTACTCCTGTTTTCCCTGAGGAGATTGCAGAGCTATGGCAGAGTGAGCTGTGTTCTCTTCTGGCTCGTGCATCATCATCAAATCTGTCGGCTAATTTCCATTTGAAGAATCGTTATTGCCAGCGAGGAGGCAAGAGCCAGACTGAATTCTCCTCTGATCAGGATAGAGTTGGATGAGTTGGCATTTAGAAAGATCATCTTTCTGAGTGGTGAGCAGAGACCCGTGGAAGTGGAAAAAATACTGGATCCATTGGAAGTCACCACTAGACTGCTGCTGTGCTTTAACGTCTCGTGGAGAGGGACTGCTTCATGTTTCTTTTTTTAGTATGTGTGCTGGTTTGCTTCCATCTTGTCATCCAAAAACATGGAAGCTCTCAAATGCTCATTAGTATGTGGCACCTGAGAGTCAATTTGCATAATTTCTTCAGCTGTTCTAAAAGAAGCTGCAAAACAGGAGAAAAAGAGGACTTTCTCCTTTGAGTCTGCCTCTGAATCTTTAGAAGAGATTTTATTTCCAAGGGCTGCCAGACAGCCTTGCTACTTGAGAAATACCACCAATGAATTCCTGGGAAGTGAGTAGGATAAGTAATCAAAAGCTATTTGCAGTGTCCTGTGAGAACGGACCCAAAATTTGCCTTCAGACCCAAAAGGAAGCAACATTCACACCCATACTTACCTGGATGATGCTGATGATTTTTTAAAATTTTGTTTCTCAGTCTTGTCTTCCAGTGCAATACGGGTTTCTCTTCATCTTCCTTGTTTTTGTCCTATTAATTTCTCTTTTTTCTACTGACCTTACCTCCTCCAAAGACGAAGAGAATCATAAAGCAAGGTCAGCCCAACAAAAGCTTTTGAAACACACTCTTTCAAGAAGAGCAACAGAAATTATTTTTAAGGCTATTTTAGAGATAAGATTTTTTTACAACATGATCTGTTCTATCCCCATTTTCCACTTTTTATTCTAAAATTTGTAGTGATAGCAAAACTGACACCAAATGTTAATGCCTGAGATGGGGAATTGATCTCATATTGGCCACTCAGATGGGCCTTTCATGCATCTTTAAAACGGCATGGAGCTCAGCTTTTCAGGGGCTTAAAGAGACATTTTGCTACCTGGAGTTACCCCCTCCCTGCTTTGGGTCATATTATATCAGTTTCTGAATGTCTGAAGGTCTAATGCCAGTGGCCATGACAGGGTTCAGATATTCCCTTGTTGTGCAGGTCCTGCCTGCATGCACTGACCCTGCCACTCTGCTCTGTGTGGGAGATGCAGCACATTGACAGCTCCTCCATGGGTGGAGGCTCTGTTTTTGGCTGGCCTCGCTCACCCTTGGCTCTGCTGCGAAGCTCAGGAACAGCTACATCATGCCTGAACCCACCCTCTTGGCTGTAGAGGAGACCCAGGGCTCTACCCTGTGGCAAAATGAGCACCACAGCTGCATGAAAAGACTTGTCTGCAAACGTTTCTTCTAAGATCAAGCACAGTTTATCGCTTCAGGATTAGAATTGTTCCCTCCCAGGAGGGCTATGCCCTTCCTCAGCACTGAAAGGGCAACCCCCTATCATCTAACAGGCCATTTTCATCACTGGGTGTGCATTTGACAGATCTGGCTGAATTATGAAGCCCTTTCTTTGTGAGAAAGAGTATAACAATCGCAGATAATGGGAATTGTGCACACTTAAATCCCTGCTTATGCTAAAGGATTGCTCCGGGAAGGGAAAACGTCTGACCCACTTTCATTACAGCCCTTTGAAAGACGCTGCTGTGCCTCCTGCAGCCAGGAACTTTGCAGTGCCAATAATGGGCAGTTTGTGCACAGTACGTGTGAGTAAACAGAGTGACATCTCATCTGCTGTGTGTGTGCTCCAGCAAAGCCTCGCCACGCTCGCGGAGCTTTTGGCCACTGGTGCTGCTGCCAAAAAAACGTCACTGGCGTGTGGAGCAGCGACCTGCCTGCCTGGGAACCTCCCCACATACAGCCAGGCTCCAGATGAAGGAACTGTCAGGTCCTGTGCACCCATTTGTATCTCAAGCACCACATCCAAATGAGCAGCGCTGGAGATTTTATTTAGCAGTTGCTCCAGTTTCATCCTGTGAAAGGAGTGAGGTGAAAAACCCCAAAGATCCCCAGGAGAAGTCCCTTGCAAGCATTAAGAATGCTCTTTAGTAGCAAGCAGAAGAGATGCAACTCTTCTGACTGCACTCTGGTTGAGCTGATTGCTGCTGGTTCTGAATCTAGTCCTTGTATTTTGGTTATTTCTAGTAGTTGCAAGGAGGTAGCCAAATCTGCATGGAGGCTATTTAACTGTGTGAATAGAGGAAATACCACAGTGCTCATGGAAAATGGGCCAATTCCGTGGTATTTTGTCTCTGAGCAGAGCAAGATGGTTCAGGGGAAGGTGTTAGTCAATTAAAGATAACCTAATTAAAAACATAACATAAAATCCAACCCAGCACTTGCTCCTGCCTGCTCTTCCCGCAGAGAAAGGAGGCACTGAAAGAGGCAAGGATGCTTTTTCTGCTCTCACAGTGGATAGAGACAGAGGGGACATCTAAATGAGTATTTCCTCAGTCCCCATCACTACCAGAATCCTTTGTGTTCATTTTTGAGTATGAAAAGCCCAGGTTAAAAAGAAATCTCCTCCTCTGCAACGTGTTTGCAACTGGTAATATCCTCCGGATTCCCTCTGCTCCTCACTGAGGCTTTTAGTACCTCTTGTTACCAGATGGCAGCAGGCTGGCATTTGTCTAGTTAAAATGGATGCTGGAAGCAGCATCAAAAGCACATTGTTTGAGACTGTCATTATTTGCATTTCTGGCTTGGCATGCACCCAGTTGGACCAATCTGACACAGGCACCTTGCACTGAGATACCCTACATGGAGGGATCAGTCTCTGGACAAGAGAGGAAGAAGAGAAGGTGGCTGATTTTCCAAGAGCCTCTCTGGATCATGGCAAAATGTGTTTTGCTTCCGTCTTCCAGGCTGACCTGGTTCCCAAGACCCCTGGAATGGCAGAGTATCCACCGAAGAGAACACGTGGTGGTGGTGGCAGGGGGGATGCTCCCTGAACGCCTGGGTTGGAGCTTGTGGGGCTCTCTGGTGTCAGGACACTGACACTGTCAGGTGTCAGTGGGCAGGAGGTTGCCCTGCATGTAGGGGGTAGATGCAAAGCTAAAGCTGGGGTGGTGGTGGGGAATAAATGATAACTTAATATTTGAGAGGTAAGTGTTGGTAATTAGTCTGCAACACTTTGATCATTAATGCATGCAATCAAATTATCATCAAGAACGCTTTCCCAACAGCCACCCCTCCCTTTCCCCCCACGCTTCTCTCTTTTTATTTTAAGGGCTGGCACACGGAAAAAGTTGACAGCACCAGCCCCATCGTGCAGCCAGGATGCTTTCAAAGGAAGCTGCTGCTCCCTAGTGTTTGCAGGATTCAGAGCTGGAGCCGAAAACTCAGGCAAGAAAGAACAAATTCCCAAAGAAAGGCTGGGCAATAAACTAATGGGCCCAGGCAGTTTTCTATCCTGAGCAGCAGTTCTTTGTTATCTGCTTGACTATTGATTGCAATCCCCATGGATACAGCTCAGGTTTTCCTGCTTTGAGTTCTTAAGTGAAATTAAAAGCATGCGGTTCATTACTCAGTGCTCTCCTCTCTTCCTCTGATCTTCTGGCTCCCATCCAGGCACTGCTGGCCAATTACACCACCGGGAATAACCTGCCTTTTTTTCTCTTCACATTTCTACATACTCTGCATCTTCAGGAAATGGGGGAAGAGATCACACCGCGCACTCTATGAACTCTACCTTTCAACAATGCTGTGAATAAGAATTGATCAGTGTTCCTGCAGCCCTGGCTGGAGATTAATACCAGCTTTTCGTGACTGTTGCATGGATATCTACCCATCTGTGTCCACTGTATGCATGTGTGAACATGTGTGTGCCCATATGGCAGCTCTGCAGGGGCTCAGAGTTTGGCAGAAATGGTTGGAGGATATTTTTCTTGGATAAATTCCAGTTCAGCAAAATTACCTTTTTTTCCTCTATTTTTATGGAAGTTCACCATCTTTGGTACTGTAAGATGGGGAAAGAAGAAGAGCTGGTAAGAGGTGGTAAGACTTTTGAAAGGAAATGTGTTTTCAGTCCAATATTGGGTGTTTTAGCTAAACCAGAAAGTGCTGATGCCCAGTAAATCAAGCAATTTGATTGCTGATACCTTAAACCTCTTCTTGGGTTGCCATGGGGAAGTGTGAGAAGCAAGAGGTCAGTAGCACAATGTACTTTCCCCAAGTCAGAGAAAATCTTCCTCTGTACTGTGCCACCTAAAACATCCCAGGTCAACCTGAATCTCGCCAGCACAGTTGGTGATACAATCTCCTTCGACAGCCACATCTTAAAGGAAGGGCAAATGAATGCATTAAGGTCTCCCTGGATATTTTATCCAGCCATCTGTCAGGATGTCCCAAATAGTATTTTGTCTGCAGAGTTTACCATCAAAGACATGGAAAGTCAATGGGTGAACTTCCTTTTTATTCCCAGAATTAGAGGTCAAATCATGCTTGATTACAATATAAATCTATACATACACTGTTGATAGGCATAATAATAACTGGTAGGTGACATGAAATGCTGGTGAAGGGTGCACTGAAATTCAGGCCACTTATCTAGGCTTTCAGCATGGCCTGAAGCAGGACCTACATTTAAGATTTTTGGCAAGCCCAAAATACTTCTTTTCATTACGTAATTGGCCTGTAACTCTAATGATGATAGTGGAGCTGCTCCAGATTTATACTAATGTAACTGACAGCAGATTTTTGGCTCTGATTCTGTAAGAAAAAGCTTGCCATAAATTCAGTATTCAGACTGTCCTTTGTAGTTTTTTCCCTTTTCTCAGGGAGGAAGCAAGTGATTCTCACTTTTTGAATTTAGTTCCTTTCCGTAATATTTTGTTATGGTTACTCGGGGTTTGGTGTTGTTCAGCTGACCTATTTAAGGTAGGTGAGCATGACTGGAGACCACGTTCATCCCCTATAGAGCAACAGAGATGTTCCATGTGCACTGTTCCCAGAATAGCTTCCCCCAAAAATTACTACTTTCAGCTTGTTTTATAGGCTATGCTACAGAGGCTAAAATTGACTCAAGTTTGAAGAATGTCTATTTAAGTATCTTTAAATTGTGAATGTTTAAAAGAGGGGATTTTTTGAGCGTGAGCCTGGGGAATTTTATTTTAACATTACATTTAATGGTGTCTTTGGCATTTAATGTGAGGGGGTGTACGTGGTATATCTGTATGTTTATATCTAGAGAGAGATAACTCATGTGGAATGAAAATCCATTTAGCAGAAAAATGAGATCTCTTGAGTGTTTGTATTTTCTGCTGCAACTAGAAAACACTAGTACTATAAAAAAATAAAACACAGAATGATCTAAACCAATAAGATATGATTTTATGCCAAGATGTGAGAATGGATCTATATCTTTATCAGGTTCCTCTCACTCGAGAGATTAAAATCACATGGAAGCTTGTTAGAAATTCACTCTATACAGTATATCTTTCAGAAATACATTGTAATGATGTCTGACAGCTTCAAAAGTGAATTACAGACTCGGGGGTATCTTCTACTTCCTCCCATGTACAAATCCCACAACGCAGCCAGGTCTGCCCACGTGTGTGCACAGACATGCACAGAGGCACCCCAACAGGATCCAGGCCTGTGGGCAGACACAAGATGCAGGATCAGGGTCACTCAAGCTTTTCCCTAATTCAGAGCAGGTTGCTGGGAACCTGTGGTAGCTCAACCTTGTATTGGGCTGTTTTCACCAAACCGTAGATCAATCTGGGCTGGAAGGAACCTTGAAGATAACCCAGTTCCAACCCCCTGCCCTTCCTCTAGACCAGGTTGCTCAGAGCTCCATCCAACCTGGCCTGGTTTTCCACCTTTTAAACTCAGGCTTGAAAATGCAATGAAGTGACTGTTGAAGAGGAGCCCTACAGTGGGACCGGGGTCCTGTGCAGACCTGTCCTTCTCCAAGGGTGTGTGTGCTGCTGGCTGCTTCTCCCATGGACAAATGCACAATAGCTAATCCTCCTCTGGATGCCTGCATTCAGCAGGGAGAAAAAAATCCAAAGCACCTTTAGCTGGCAACATTTATTCCTCCTATATTCCATGCCAGGAAAGCTGCCACCTCTGTTTCTCGATTTTCCTTCTCTTTTTTTCCCCCCTCTCACTTACTGTGTCTCGGGTGGATGTGTTTGCTATTATGAAGTCTATTGAAACATAAACATATACTTTTAAAATAGCGTTTCACTCTGACAATACTCCTGGAGAGAGCTGAGAATATTATGGTGGAGATAATGTACTCCAGACAATAAGAGAAGACAGAAGCGGGAAGCTTATCTGCTAGAACCCCTATTGCCTATTTCAACAATAATCCCCTTCAAAATGATGTTTTTCTGTGTACGCTTAAAATGCATGATATTCAGCCTGTTCGTGTGGCTTTTAATAGCCTGGATAATTTTCCATACAATTAATTCCCTGAATATATTCTCTTTTGCCTCTGCAATTTTTAACGTGGGTTGTTCCTCCACGGGTGCAGGATAGCCCCTCTTGGAGCAGCACTCCACATCCAGGCACCCACCAGCTCAGGGAGGGTGCTCGAGATGGGTGGGTGGCTCTGCACAGCCTGATGCAGCTACGGTTCCTTTTCTGAAGACGGATTTTAAGGTTTTATTTTTCTTGCTTGCTTTGATTTCTGTGGTAGTGGAATCACAAGGATTTTGTCTCTGGAAGCAATGCTAAGCCCAGATATGGAAAGAAAGGGCTGAGTGACAACTGATGAGCAGCTGGGAAAGGTGTGGGGCATGTCCTGCACTGCAGGCCTGTGCTGTGATGCTCTGAAAGCTGTCAAGAGCCAGAGTTGCTGCCATGAGCCAGGAGAATGCTCCCCGAGGGAGAAAGATGTGGGAGCCTGACTTGCTCCATCTCCCAAAGAGCTCCAGGGCAGGGAGGTTGCCAGGCTGGAAATAAGGGAATGTGTGGAGAGATTATTTCCACAGCTGAATTTTAATGCTTCAAGGCAGCCTAAAATGACCTCTGAAACAAGGACTATGCTCACTCCCACTAATGAGCACAGGGAAAGTGGATCGTTTACCACTTACTCCAGACACAGGAACAGCCATAGTCATGGAAAAACACTTTTGCCCACTTCCCCACGAGCCACTGGGCCACTGTGGGAGCAGGAGCTCAGTGTTACAGGACAGGAAGAGCTGGCAAGGCAGATCTTCACCCGGGTGTAAATCAGCTTTATCTCTTCCAGGGAGAACAATGCCAGCTCAGTTTACACCCGCTGAGGATCTAATTGGCATTTGGCTCTGGCTGCAAAATTAGGATTGCTTCATCATTGTGCTTCTGATCCTGTATCACGGGAATCAATGAGGAATTTGATTACAGGCTCCTATTTGGATTCTCAGCCCCGCTTGGGGATGTTAATCATCAAAGTTGGGACTGAGGGGTACAGAGAACTGGCTGGAAAATTTAGATCACTTTTCAAAAGGAAAATGGAAGCCAAGTCTATGTGGTCTGGGATAGTTTAATAACAGCTGAAATTTAACTTGGAAAAGAAAATGATCCGAAGGGTTGATGCTGTTTTGTCATTGATTTGTGTTCAAGCTCTTCTCTCTTCAGCTACGGTATGGGTACAGTGAACATAACTGCCCCCAGGAAGAGAACAGAGATGTGAATAGAGATGCTGCTGTGATTATTCAGCTTCTGGCATGTAGCTTTAGATATAGTGGAATCTCATCTGTCCCTGCCTGAGAAAATGCAGATACATCACATCACTAACTAATCCCACTTTTCCACCATCTTTCCTCCCAAGCTGCCCTGGTCAACCCACAGAAGGAATATAAACGAGATAAACCATTGCCTTCAGCCAGGCGTGAGCTGGGCATGATCCTGCACCTGCTGGTGCTGCTGGGCACGAGAAGGCACTGCCTGCCTTCCACAGCTGCTGGGGCTGGCCTGCTCTCAGTGCAGGAATCTCCTGCAGGGGTGGGGAGTCTGGGATTGCACCCCACAGCCCTCTCCCAGCTGGCATTTGTGTTTCAACCCACCCATTAGGCTCAGATAAATTCCTGAAAGCTCACTTTGCATTGCAAGACCATGACAGATGAGCAATGACGTTGGGTCATGACCCACTGATGATAGAAGTGAATCGACACACCACAAAAGAGAGACAAAAGAGAGATTATTAACTCAGTGCTTAATGAAGAGTGCCAAAAATCAGGATTTCCCTCTGGCTCTGTACTGACTAACATGGGACCTCAGGAGAGTCTCATGATGTCTCAGAGCCTCAGTTTCCTCACCTGCAATATAGTGATAAGGCCCATCACAACTTTTCATTGCTGATAAAAAACTGGTCTTACAGGGCTTGGAGCATACAAGCCAAAACCCTCCCTCAGACCCAGTGGGGATAAGCAGGTTCATATGGTCTATGAATGCAAAATCCCTGAGAGCGGGTGGTTTTATTTGTTTTCTTCATTTTAATGAACAACTCTTCCACCTATTTCCAAGCTCATGAGACACCTTCTACTGCTACAAAAACAAAAAATGTATTTCTCTGTGCCAGCAGCAGACTCATAAGCAGACTAGCAAATAAAGTATGTGCTGCTAAGGACTGTCTCATGGATATACAGGAGTTACATCCTTTTCCATCATTTTGCTGATTAATAGGCATAATATCATGTCTGATCACTGCAGTAAGTATGCTGTGAAAGATAACCACTGAAGACATCTAATTGTTTTCCCTTTGGGTTTTTTGGGGGGTAATGCTTTAAAATAATGGCCCTAATCATTATTAATTCCTTTAGTGTTCGCTGGAATAGCATCAATCACAACTAACTCCTTTGCTATTAATGTGGATGTCACAGATACTTCTGTAGGCTTTCTTTTTGCTAGGATTTGGTGTTCATTAGCTGCAGCAGGTTTTTTTCCCCATTATTCCTGAAGGGTTTGAGAACTCTCTTGCTGGGGGCAGGGAGCCAGGAGGCTGTACACTCAGATCATCTGGTGTGGAAAAGGATAGATCTCCTTTTAAATGCAATGACCCTTGATTTCCCTCTCTGCCACAGAACGGACTCCTCTTACTCATCCACTCTGCATATGCTGCTCCAGTCATCAAAGATTAAAGACAGATTCCCACACTCTCTGAAACTGTCAGGAGACCCCCAGTTTTCCTTCACATACTCTCCAACCTGGTGTATAGAAGGGAGTAAAAAACCCAAGGTTTTAATTTTCCATGCTGACAAGCCTAGGATTTTAAGATTAAGCTGTGTGTCTAATGATGCTAATTAAGGAAATCTCTGAAGAACTAGCTGTGATCATAATAAATAACAATAAGGTCCTCAATTTTCCTTTGAAAAAGTCATCATGAAAGGAACGAAATAAATTTCTGGGGCAGTTGCAGCTATTGCAAGATTTACAGCAATGGAGATGCTCTGTTGATTCTCTGGCTCCTACTGTTCACCTTGCCATTGTAGATTTGCTTTTCTATTAAAATGTTTTTGCTTTTTTTTTTTTCTGGATGGTACAAGCTGCAGGCTAGACTTTGGCCTGCCTTCTCCTCTGAGGAGTCCTGTGGCAGTGGATGTGTCAGGAGCAAAGCATGTCCTTGCTGGCTCTTTCCAGCAACCCAGAGCACTGCCTGCTGAGGGCATAGAGCTCCCCACAGCTTTTTTGAGTTATCTGGTGAGCAATTTAGGCTGTGAAACACAGTGACATTCCAAACACCTTCAGGCATCCCACCTTGCCTTCAGCTGCCAAGAGCTCCTGGTATCACTTCCACCCACAATTGCCAGGCATCTCTGACCCCATGTGTTGGCCATGATGTCTATGTGTAGACACCTGAATAGCTCTCGAGCCTGGCAGTGCCCGTGCCAGGTCTCCTCTAAAGTCTCTGATCATAAATTTACTCTTTAACTGCTCTAAATCAGTGGTGACACCACTTTAGAGACATTTGTCAAGTAAAGGGCTTGTCTCTGGCTCAGAGCTTTGGGAGTGCATTGGTGAAGTAGATGTAGCATTTCTGCTAACCACAACTCTTTCTTCACACAGCTTGAAAGGCAGTTTCAAAGCCAAGAAACTTTAGCTGCAATCACTCCTTTGGCTACATGTATGTTTTCTCATTAGTGGGCTGATTTGCTGCAAAGTGCTGAGGATTTCACATGCCTATTGATATTGTTCTCTGATGAATTCAGGAAAATGCTAGTGAAGCCTCTTGTCCCATCTTTCAATTCCAATCAACCCAGTATTCTGTATTCTTCACTAAAATAAAGCACCTCCCCATGGCCATGCCCTTGTGAGCAACTCTGCAAAGATAAATGGTGGACTTGTGTGTGCACATGTCCTCAATCCCAACGCCTCCTTCATGGCTTAGAGCAAGGCTTAGTGAGTGGTGCAAAGCCAAAGGCAGAGGAAGGGACTAGCTTAGCATTCCTCAAGCATCCTTTCTAAATTCATTGCTCTTAGTTTACCTCTGTTGTTGCAAAACTCAATGAGTTTGTCATAGCTCACAGTAACATCTCCTTTCAGCAGCAGAGATAACCCTGCAGTTGTAATAGCTGCTAAGAGAGACTTCCAGCTGGGAGAAGCTTCCACTCAGCTCCTCCTGGCTCATCTGGAGTAAGCTGCCTTGTGGTTCATCCAGAAGATCCTCATTTCAGTGCTGCCTTGGGAAACAAGTTTTCCCAGCTTTCCTGCAAATGGAGGGCTCCCAGGGGTGAAGAGCAGAGAAATGTCTCCTAAATCTGGGGAAAATAGCAGGAACAAGCCTGATATAAAATTTTCTGTGTTTATCTTAGGAATAAGAGGCAAGATCAAAGCCCTTGGAAAGGAGAAATAAATAGTGATGGGAGGGGAAGTTTACACTGGATATTAGGAAAAAAGGTTTGCAAACATTGGTAAAGTCTGCCCAGGGAGGTGTTGGTGTCTCCATCTCTGGAGGGATTTAAAAGCTGTGAAGACGTCGCACCAAGGGACATGGGCAAGTGTTGGACTGGGCAGTGATGGGTTAATGGTTGGCCTCAATGACCTCAAATGGTCTGTTCCAATCTAAATGATTCTATGATTATATGAGAACATGAAACTGGGGAAGTGTGTTCCTCCCAGTCCTTCCTTGGTTTTGCAATACACAATCCAGGTATCTTTACAAACTCAGTCTACACCCCAATTATACTATTGCCGCTCACTGGGGATTACAGCCCAGGATTTTACCTCTCCTGACATGTGTGAGTGCTGGACTGCCTCTACATCACTCCCCATTCCTTCCAGGTGATCCCCTGTGAACACTCACAGCCCTGATATCCACTGTTGCTGGGACACTGGGAATTAGCCCTGGGGGCAGGGCAGGCTTGTCCTCAGGTGAGGTTGCCTGCAAGGAGGTGGTTTACTCATGCTGATCCTGGTCCTGCTGATCCTGACTGCCTTGACCTTCACACCGTCTGTTTTCCACAGTTTGAGTCTGGTTGAATATCAAACCCTGGTGGGAATGCTGGCACTGCTGAGCTGACCCTCCTGAATCCCTGACCTGGTGCTTTCTTCTAACCCATCTGTGCCTCTCGTATGCAAACAAGGTCACACCAAGCTTTGTGATGCCTTCCCCAAACCTTCTGTAGTTAAACTTCTAGAAAATTCATGTCTTTATTTAAGTCATTGTAGGCTGCCTGTCACTATGGGCTGCAAATGTTGATTTGGGAATAAAACCTCTATACCAATATTTTTTCCTATCAAAAACCACTATTCAGTCAAAACCAAAATTACTTAGTTCCTTGAAATTTCAGCATCTTCTTCCAGGCAAAATCTGAATTGTGGCAAAGGAAAAGCTCTTGTTTGGGAAATTTTTGTTTGAGTTTTTTGGTCTTTGCAACACATGTAGAAGTTTTAATTTCTATTGGTTTTTTCTGTGAATTTGTTATCTGCATGCCTTTTGTATTCCCATGCAGAAATGCATAAAGAAAAACTAGAATAATAACCTATGCCAATAGACTCTGTCTCCACAGATGTGCTGGCATTCTTTTTGCATCTCATAATTAAAATACCAGGAATAGTTGCTGCTTAGCACTAATAGAAATATGTTGTTATTTTTTTGGCACAATGTTTCCTCTTAATATTGTAATATAAAATTTAAATTTAAAAAAAAAGAATTGGCTGGGCATTCTGCTTGGGTGGACAGCTAGGAAATCAGGTGTTTTCCAGTTCTGCATTGGACTTAAACCAATTTTTCTAACATCTTCTTTTTCACTAATGATGTAAATCTTCTACCTACAGTGTTTCCTAATCTCTGCAGCAGGGATCTGTGGGAGTTCATGGACTATTTCTAATGGTTCTGCAAGACACAAGTGAGAAAAACAGGTTTTTTGTGAGGACAGTTAGATGTGCTGTTCAGGGCTTCCCTCCTCTGCCAGAATTGCTCTTTCGCACACTGCATTGGAAAAATATGCCCCATCACCTACTGTAATTATAATCTTCAAATTCCCATAAAAGTGTTGATAAAATTGTTCTCATTTCATGTACACAAACTTCCCTGTGCTCTGGGCATGTCATTTACCTTTTCCTATGCCTCACTTTCCTTTCTGGAAAAACAAGATTTTCTGTTGATTCACAGAAAGATTTTGGAAGAGGCAGTTCATATTTACAAAGTGCATTGAACAGGAAAATGACTTGCTAGGGGAAATTTCTCATTGCAGTAATTAATCTGATTCATCCAGGGCAAATAAGGGTGATACTGCACAATGTTTCCTTGTGGAGCCTGAAGAGAGGACTGTGGAACAGGGAAGGCTGACAGCCTGTCTGCATCTCCAGAGCCTCCCCATCCCCTGGGCAAGGGGCTGGCTGAGTCACAGCCACAAGGCACTTGCAGATGGGGTTTGATGCAGGCTGCTGCCCTGTGCTGCTCAGGGTGCCAGGCTGAATGACACCACAGGCATTAGAGCTGGAAAAAAATCCTCAGCAGTGCTTTATGCCCTCCTGTGCTGTACTTTTAGCAGCAGGGAAAGGGCCAAGGAATCCTCATAGTCACTGAGCTGTAGTTAATAGTGTAGTTAGTATTGTGTGCTCACCCATCTACTCGGCTGCCAAGGGCCATACAAATCACACATGTTTGAAAGGATTGAGATGGTGAGAAACGAGTACAGAAGTCTCTGCAGTCACCAAGCTTTTCTTTAAGCCTGAAGGACCTGATATTTTCCCCAGTGCTGGACCCTGAGTATGGATGGCAGGTGTTGGGAAGATTTGCAGCTTCCAGGAGGGCAGCAGTGAAGATGGCTGAGACACCCCTGCCTGGCACACCCCCCAGCCCCTGCTCTCCCTCAGGTCAGAGCTGAGTCTGAAGAGCCTGTTTGAATGCAGAGGCCAGATCCCAGACTCTGATCTGGCTCAGAAGCCAGTGACCAAGTGCTTCTATTTCTCACCTAGCATTTGCATGCATTAAATTAAATAGTTTTTTATTTCCAAGGACAGTGATTAATCCACCATGCCCTTCTGCTATTGCTTGAAATATATTAGCTGCTTAGCTCTTCTCTTAGAAGAGAAGTGAAAGAATCTGTGCTTTAAGGGCAAACAGTGAGGTTTAAACACATCCCATCTCCTTTAACATCTCCTGCTAATTAGTGACAAAGGCCCTCCTGCTCAAGTACAGCAAATATTTAACACCTACCTACATTAGCCTGAAATTTATTTACCACCTTGTCCTGTGGCAGACATGGGAGCCATTGCCACAGTCAGCAAGCCTTCCTCAGGATTTCCAACCCCTCAGACACGGCTTCCAGACAGCCCTGGCAAAGGAAACACTCTCCTCATCTCCTGCTTTAGTTTTGCTTGGGGTAAAAGACAGCAAATGTCCACCAGTGTGAACCACCATTCCAAAACACTTGTGGGATTAGTGAGAGTGAAGCATCCTAAGGGACATCTAATGGAAAGAGAATTAAATGCCTAGAAGACAAGAAAAACTGTTCCACTGTCCTGGGGAGCCCCAGGCAACCCAATAGGGAAGAGGTTCTGCAAAAGCATCCCTTCTCCTCTTCCTGCCTTCACCAGTGGCGGTTGTTTCGAGCAATCAGCAAAATCACAGTTGCTTTTTCCACTCATGGGTAGAAGTGGCAGAGCTGATGTTTTTCTCTCCTGGGGCACTGGTGCAGGGCTGGGAGGGAGGAATGGCTCTCCTCTGGCACCGAAGCCTGTAAGGCACGTTCAACCATCCTCATGATGCATGGTGAGAATCATCTCCAGGCAGGCAAGCGATGGAGCCGTTAAAAAAACAGATGATGAGGCAGCCTGTGAGCACAGTGCTCTGCTCCTCTCCCAGCATTTATCTGGAACATGGCAGACACAGATTCCTGCTGGTAAAGCACTTTAACACCAGCAATGAAAACACTGTGTTTTATTTCAAAATAATTAGTTCCTGGATTTGACAGACCTGTGGCCCAAACACTCCTGTTCACTCAGTGCCTGCTGCCTGGACAAATGGAACACAGCAGGACCTTTGCCCATGAGGCAGAGGGGTTGTTGGAGCATCCTTGCACCAGGGAGGGTTTTGGGGCCCCTCTCACAACCCCTCATCCTATATTCTGACTGTGGCCTCCCTCAGCAGCTCCAGAGTGAGTGCATCAGTGTTCTGGGGGTAATCTTTGCCTGATGCTGACCCCACTGTAAAATCACAGTCCTCTTTCTGGCATTCCTCCCCCTGTCACAGTGTTGGTGACTTTAGATAAGGAAGAAAATGCCAGGCAGTCTGCAGAGACCCCATCACTGAGGGTCTTCTAAAAGAGGTGTGACAAACACTCAAAAAGAGTGATGTTGGCTGAGTCAGCCTGCACCACTCCGTGCTTTCTGTGTTGTAACAGCAGTGACTGTGCCATCACACTGTGTATGAGCAAAAGTGTGTCCTTTCCAGACACAGCCAGGCCAAAGTCTTATTCATCTCCAGACTTTCAATCCAATTGCTCTTCCACACGAATAATTTGCTATCAAATAGTGTGTGACTTTCCAGTCCACACTTCCCTGTGTTCTAGGGTAAGTTTATACTTCAGAGCTTCCCAGCTTGGCTGTCCAAATCAGAGAAAGGCCTGAGCTTTTATGTGAAAGACCTGTCCCTACATGATGGTCTGGGTGAAATTGTTTGGGGTTTTTTTGTTGCACCTTGCAACAAGAGCTAGAACAGAGGTCCTAGGAGCAAGCCCGTTGGGATGTCTGCCTGTCACTTCAAGGTGTTTTAATCTGGATTGCTTAAATCACCAAAGTACCACAATTCCTGCCCAAGGGCACACAGGAGCTAAGTCTTTTCACTGAAGCAGCATTCAATTCCCTTCCTCCTACAAATGAGCTTGAGCTGTCCTGATAATTAGTACTTTATCTTGGATGGCACAAAAAGGAAAAAAAGGATGGGGGGAGGAAGTCCTGAGCCTTCACTGCTGGGCAGCCTCACAGTTTCTTATTAGCCGTGATAATGATGGGAGAGAATAAAAGGCCCAGAGCTGCTTCAGTCACCTCATTTCATCTGGTCTGAGATTCGAGTCACTCAAGTGTCAAGAGAGCTTTTTAATTTCCAATATCACTGCTGCCAGAAATTAAAAATAAACTGGGAGTAAAACCATCAGATTAGCCAATCACACTGGAATTGCCTTTATTGTTATTGTTGCTGTTGTTATTATTATTTGATCAGCTTTGGGAAAATTAAAGCTATTCAGCAAATCAAAATATGCCTTGGATTTGAATGGACTGATATTAACTGTTCTATAGTCTGTATTAGTGATGAGCTAATAGCCTGAAACATCAAGGCATGCTCTGCTGGAATCAAGTTTAAATTAATGCTACCAGTACTTAAAAATTGCTTGTGTCTTTATAACTTTCGTTGTGGCATCCTAAAACATTTAATTAGTTAAAGAAACTGGGTGTCAACATCTTGACTGTACTAAAAAACCCCAAGGAAATAAGATGAAGGCACCAGGACCCATGGGCTTGGAGGATTCACTCCAGATTTTACTCATGCACTTCCTCTCATGTAGGTGTCCACTTGCCCCTGAGCCTGGTCAGGGCTGATGAAGGGATGTCTGCATTTACAGATGAGACTTTTGACGTCAGTGCAGGGGCAAAAGACAAAGCAGCAGAAGAAAAAGGGTATACTTTTTATATATTGGAAAAGATATACTGAAAAAAATGCTTCAGAACAGCTGTTCTAGTCTCATTCCCTCTACTGCCATGAGAAAAATCTTTTAAGAATGACAAGGCACAAATAGGGATAGGGGTTGCTATCCTTACATAAATACATATAGCCCTGCTCAGAGTCCTGGTAAGCTCTGAGACAAGACCACTCACCCAGATTGAAATTATTTATTAGAGTTTGGGCTGCAAATGTGGAGTGAGAAAAGTGGGGCTGAATACTAAAGCAAAGAGGGGGAAAGGGGTGCTCTCCAAACTCCAATATCCAATATCACAGACTCTGTATGTTCTTAAAGCCATTTGCTGTGTTAATGTGCTACAAAAGTCAATGCAGAGATGCACTTTTGCAGTAGAAACGGGTCTGCTATCTGTGAAGAGTATCCTAGGAAAATAGCAGCAATACTGCTGAAGTTTTGTTGTACAGAAAGGAGCATAGCCTTGCCCTCCTTGCAGTGGATGAAGTCTTACAAACGTTGGATCTTTCAACAGGAAAATCCTGGTTGCTATTCCTGGCTCCTCATTGCTGGCCTGTGCCTCCATCTCCCTAGTCATCAATAATTTTGTTACTTAAACTGGATTTTCCACATTATATTTTTGGCTCTCAAAAACTCATTCCATTTTGATAGGGATTGTCAATTTGACATGTTCTTGATCTATTTTCCTTTACTCTCCTGGGATAATTTATTTCTCAGACTTCGGTAGCATGAGTGCTTGGTGGAAGGAAACAGCAGATTACATCAGGTGAAGTTTGATCAGATCTGTTTGAATAAGGTGGATAGATGTAGCAGTAGGGGCTTTAAGGTTTAGGTCCCCCAACATGTGAAGGTTCAGGGAGGCTCCAGCATTATTCCCTTGTCCCATATGGCTGAAGCCACTCTACATGTCGCCCACCCTGGACACTCAGTGATGTGTGACCACACACTGATACTGCCTGAACTACAGATTGTCATTTCCTCTCCCTTTAGGAAAAAGCACCTTCTTCCTTAGATGGTAGGTCTTAATTTTTTTACTGAAGAGAAATTTGAAATTACACATCTGGTTATTAAATAGTTGATTCTGAATTCACAGTCATCCCTTGCTGATCTCATGGCTTTTGTAATTTGTCAGGAAACAGCACTAAACATACACGATTCCTCTGTTCTTTCTTCTAGTTGCAAATTTTAAAGTATTTGCAAGCAAAGTATTATTGACAAAATTGTGAGTCGTGTATTATAAATAGATTAAATGATCTCTCTAGACGATCACAAACAAGAAGAAAAATTAATTGTATAAATGATTACTTATTAATTATTTGCTCCATTCCAGTGCTTGCTGTTGCCTCATGGGAATTTTGAGGATCAGTTAATTAAGGTTCAGATAGGATCTTGAATAATGTCTCAGGGATCTAAGATACCAGGCTGCCTCTGTGAATTTTTCTTATTTAAGTGGACTTTGTTAGATCTTAACAGTCTCTTTCATAACTCACCACTAGCTTTGGATTTATAATTATTTGCTATGCAAATCTCCAAATATTTAATGTCACCTTCATTTCACATGCTAATCAGCTGTCTGTTTCACTCTGATTTGTGTGTATAATTTTGACTTTAATGAAGATTTGATTGTTTACATGAATAAACATTTGCGAGAATAAATTTAGTGTCCAGTCTCACATGTAGCATATTTTAAAGCCAGAAGAGACTATTTGTATAAAATATGTGTAAAACAGACCATTTTATGCCTTCCCAGAAGTTCCTTCAGTGACAGGAAAGAATTTTTCCTGCCACACAGGTGAATGCTATTGAGTTCAATAATGTCTTGTTGAGTAAGAGCATATCTTTTAGAGCACATCCAGCGTCTATGAAAGGACTCCAGGTGATGATAAATGCATCCCTTTCCTTGACAAAGTGTGCTAATGGTTGTTCTCCACTGGTGCAAAGTGAAGGTATAGTTCCTATTGAAAGTGGTTTTCAGTACCATTATTAGTTAGCTTTTCACAGAAAAAGGAAAAAAAAAAAAAAAAAAGAAGAAGAAAACGAAAATCAAAAGAATGCTTCTTTTAGCTCTCCATGACATTCACAGCTTCCACAGCAGACGGTCTAGTGAGTAAATATAAAGTAACAGACTTTCTAACCACACTATTTACTTGGTTCTTTGCAATGGCTCTGAATGAGCCATTAAGGAGTGTTGTGTAAATATAGGATTATGGGCTCTTTAAACACTCGCTATTCACTTGCTCTGCCATTATGGGGATCTCTCACTCCCAGGCTCCTACTGACAGATGCTTGGTTAATCCTTCTTTCAGACGAAAGACAGCACTGGTCTCTGCTCCTCACTTTGCAATCCACCTGTGTGCCCAAAAAGTGCCCATGGGAGAGCGCTGCCTCTGCCTGAGCACACTCAGAATTCATGGTCCTCCCGGTGTTAAAATGATCATGGCATGAGGGCTGCATCTTGGCATCCCTCTGATGTGACTTCACTAAGCTTAAGCAGGCTCTTCATGTGGCTCTCCATCCTATTCTGAGGGTACTAAGGGATTTTTCTATGGTTCCGTATAAGGACAAGGGTCATTGTTTCTGATCACCCTGATACCGTAATTATCTGACTTAGGAAGGATCCTTGTTATGTTGAGTTCACATGCCAAAACTCATTCCAGACTCCAAAACAGCTCACACCACCTTTGAGCAAACTCAAGACTGATGGTAAAAGACAAACAGCTATGGACAGACCCTACCAGTGCAGTCAAAGTTATAACTAGCAGTCCAGACTGAATTTTCTAGTATGCTACATTTCTTTAATCAGTTAGATCAAGCCATATCAAGAAAAGCTATTAAAAATAAAATCTTGGAAACATATATGAACTCTGTAATCTGCTGTTAGTCCTTCTCAAAAATACTACATTTTAATGAGGTGTGCTGCCATTTGGCCCAGACCTATTGGGTTTTACATCCTACCAGCAGCAGTGGGAAACTGCAGAGGTGACAAACGGAGTAGCAAAGAACCACTACAAGCATCAATGAGTACGGGGAGAGCTTCAATCATTAGGCACTGGAAACACTATGTACCCCCAAACAATGTGAGGCATTCTGGTATCTGACACAACATTTGGCTTGCCAGTCCCTTCCCATGGTGGGAGAAGGTGGAGACTAAGATGGGAGGTGGCTGAGGAGTCTTATCTGTTTCCTATCCCTAGGTCAAGCCAAGTTACACACGGTGTAAGAAAGGGATGTAAAAACACCTCCTACCCCCCAATGCCATTGACTCCCTTACGCCTCGTGCAGTCTAAATGATGAGGCAGAGCAGAGGGTGCTCCACCAGCACAGTTCAGAACAAGTGCAAAGTGTCTGAAGGATATGCACAACATCAGAGTTTATCCCTGACCAAGATCCCAGAAAACAGCAAGTTCCTGTGTGCTGCTTGCACTGGGAACTGCAGGGTACATGATATCATGTTGAAACATCTTCAGGCACTGTAGTACATCACTTCCATATCTTCCCTCTGTTCCTGGAGCAGTGCTGAGTTTCCTGAGCATAGGGCAAGATGCAGCCCAAACAATCCAGTTTTTCTTCCTTTCACTACTTCAAGTCTCATTTTGACAGGAATCCTAAGGCTTCTGCTTCACAGGAGCCTCTCACATCTTAATAAAAATCAGATACTGAGCTTCCAAAAAGACATGCTAAGCCTGAGCCTGGGGCTGGCTCCAAATTCTACTGAACTCGAATAAAATATTAACAGTGATTTGGATTAGACTCTTTACAGTTTGACAGGCAAGAGAGAGAGGGGCTGATTGCTCCTTGTGCTCCTATGGATGTAAATCATCTGAAAGGAAAAGAGAGGATAAAGCCATGATTTTCCTACTTGCCACATGAGTCCTTTGACCTTGTAACTCACAGCATCACCTGCTCCCTGGGACAGCTGGGGAAGCTTGTGCCTCCCATGGGGATGTCTCCTGATTAGCCAAAATGGGGATGGAAGCACAGGACTCAGGGTTTTTTATCTGCAATACGCTGAAGGACTGTGAACTAACTAGTAACCCTTGGTATTCCACCTGATTTTACCTGTGTCTAGAGAGGCCAATTTCTTTTATGGCTCTAATTTACCAAGTCTACAAATGTCAAGCCACAAAAGGTCCTAATACTACAGACAGCTTTGCTTAAAAGGTAGCAATTAATAATCCCACTGCTTTTCCAATTTTCTATTTAAGTTTTAATGTCCTTTATTGTGAGTCCTTGGCAGACATTTTAAGGCTTTTGTCTTACAAGTCTTGAGCTGCTTAGTGGTTTGAGATCTCTGTGGCATGAAAATATTTAAAACCACAAACTCAGAAATGACACATGCCTTGTTAGTTAGTGGCTGCATAATTCATGTTATCTGTACTTCTTTCTTTATGGCAAGCCTCTGTGGAGGGTGGAATACTTGAGCTAATGCCTCCAGCCAGCAGAACCTGGCAATATCTATTTGTAGTTGCTTTGAACAACATATACAGGACTGATGCTGCTGCTGCTTGTTCTGTCCATGGTGTTTTCTAGACCTCTGTAAAGAGTTGAGTCTTCCTTTGAGGAGAACCAGACATAAAATTATAATTATGAAATTTGAATTCAAGTTAGGTTGATGTAAAATTGTTACTTTCATGATACCTGCTAGGAGACTTCTAACAGCAAAACATGCTCAGGGTGTAACTTCTGCATCACAGCCTACAGTGAGTGAGGCCACAGGTGTTCTGTACAGCTGCCAGTCTGCTGTACCTACCTTAAACTCAGCAGAATTCCTCACAGGACATGAGCACTGCAGTGCCTTCAGTGCCAGATGCCTTTTGGAGCTCCATGGAGAACTTGTTGTGAAGATACTGAATCCTCCCACTAATGCACTGGTTTGTTTAAAACTATTTCACCCTGCCTTTGTAAGCCTGTTTGCTAGTGTTCCCCAAAAGGGCTTGGAGTGGATCTTAAATCAGGATGGACATTTCAGCTTGATGACATCTGGTAAGGGGTAGGGATAGGGTAGTGGTTAGGGAAGTGGTTAAGATAGTGCCATGGGGTAGTGGATGGGATTAGGGTTGGGGTTAGGCTTAGGGCTGGGCTCTGGACAGCCCAAGAGCCTACCCTACAGCTCCAGGGACACTGGGGCTGGAAAAGCCATGCCAAGGCCATTCTGACAGGGCCCCAGCATGGCTGTGCCAACCATGCTGATGTGGCTGGGGTGAGCTCCAGGAGGATTTTTTCTAATCAGGCCAATCACTGCACTCTTTTGTCACATGGAATCTTTACAATACCACAGCAATCAACAATATCTGCATAGCTACACAGAAGTTCCATCACAGAACTTAATCAAGATCTTGAAAACAGCTCATAATTTTACAAGGGATGAACAGCTGGAGTTGGCATTGGGGAGTGCTGTTGTTTTGGCTTGCAGATACAATAATTCCCTAGTATTAAAATTACGTAAGTAAGTAAATAAATAAGCAAATCTGCCACATACATGCCAATCTCACGAATATATTTCTACTGATTTTTCCCCTTTTTTTCTTTCCTGATCATTTTTGTGGATGTTTTGAGTTTGGGTGATAATTTTGAAACTGAAAATATTTTTAGTATTTCATTTAAAAAGCAAAAGGGAAAGAAAAGGTGATTTCTTTTTCTCCTTTGTGTTCTAAATAATTTCTGACCTAAGAAACAATGCAGAAACAAAAAAATAACACATGAAAGCTTTGATCTATGGAAAAAGAAAACTGACTGATATTTAAAGAAGCAGCAAAATAAAGAAAGCTTTTTCTCTAAACACTTTACTGATCATAAAATCAGAAAATAACATCTGTCATTCTAACTGCTGTGTTTGGAGACTTAGGAGCAGAGCTGTCTTTATGAATAGGAAAAGCAAGAACCTAAAAAGGGAAGAAGTGAGAGGTGGCAAAATAGCAGTCTGAAGTACCACATACATTATTTGAAGACACTAAATCTCAGAGAGTAATTTTGAACTTTACTAGGAAGAAAAGAAATTGAAAAGAATGCATAACAAAATAAATTGATCATGCTCAGGATATGCTCAGGAGTTCCATAGGCTCTATCTGGAGGATCCTCTTACCCGTGGAAAAGTCATAGAGCCACTCTACAGACACAGGGACCTGCCTGCCAAAGGTAGATCTTGCCTTGCATACAGAGTTTCTCCAATGAAATGGTGTGTCCCAAGACGAAGGCTCCAAGTCACTCAGGTGTGGTACAAAACATGGCACATCTGGGCCACCAAACCACCCTCTTCCCTCCAGGAGGCCTGGCCTGGCACTTGCTGAGAAGCTCAATGTGAGCCCATCATCCTACCTCTGGTGCTGATGCTGAGGGAACCACACAGAGGACACAGAATTACCCTCCTTCAAACACTGCACCACATTGTTTGCTGTTCGGGGAGTTTCTGAGACAAGGTGGCCTCTCCGTACTCAAGAGCTCTTGGGGGATTTTGCTTCTGTGGGTTTCTCCAGATGATCTTTTGCATCCAGGTAAACTTACAGCATCCTCAGTTTCTGTGTTCTTCAGCTCTGCTCTATGTAAACTAAAGAACCACTTCATTCTTTTTATGCCAAATATGCAACTTGATAGCCTAGTACTAGACAAGAAATACTGACCCCTACTCACCTCATTCAGGTCACTGGGGATTTGGTCAGTCAAATCTGGGATTCTTTGCTTCTAGAGAAACTGAATTTTCACACAAAATGTCGACCAGGAATCTGTCCCAGGTGATTAAGGAGCAAACTGAGAGGTTTCAGCAAGTCTTTGTAGTGCTGCTGGGGTTGAGTCGCTTTCAGTCCTGCTGTAGCAAACCCTTCTGAAGCTCTTCTGCCCAGCAAGAGTGCAGGTCCTGCCCAGAGGAATACACAGTGTAGTTTGGATAGGACAAGGCAGAATGCACTAAAGCAGACCAAGACTGAAGAGTGATGGACCCTTGATTTTTGTGGGCAACAGTAGATCTGAGAAGGAGATGGGGCTGTTTATCACTAATGGAAAAGGATGAGCAGCTCTTCATATTGAGGGACAGCTCATTTGAATGGAAAGGGCTTCAGTCTGGGGCTCCAGGATGCCTGGGGTCTCATCCCTGCAGTAACCCTTGCCCAGCAGGGTTGTATTGGCTTTCATATTGTTTCCCTGGGGGGAAAAAAGGGGAGGGTAATAGTGATTCACCTTCAGAAAGTGCTGGGAAAGCTATAGATGAAAAATGCAGAAGAAAAGTTAAGCAATATTAATGATTATGAAGCCACAACCTTCTCCAAATAGAAGATGCTAAAAAGTACAAAGGGCTATTATATTTTTATTAAAAATGTTATAGCCAGTTACTCTCCTCCCTCTCATTGAATACACCCAACTTCCTTCCTCACTGATGGAAATTGAATTACTTGCAGTGTTTTGTACTGAAATCTTTTATTATAGTAGGAAAAAAAAAGAGAAAAAGATACCAATAATATAGATCCGATAATTAAATTGCCACCAGAAGGTGATAAGTCATGAATGGAACAAACAAAGAGAATAAAAGGGAAGAGGAATACAAAGAAATGTATTATATGACCAGCATATGGAATATTAAAAGGAATAAAGAAAACATAACCCTGACAATAAAGTCTGAGTAATGACTTTGACAGTTTATGTTCAAGGCACCATCTGGGCAAAGAAATGTTTTTTTCGAATTGCTGGAGTAACTCTTGCCCTCCTGCACTTCAGGACAGGGTTTTCCTCTGATCTGCGTTTTCAGAAGTTCCTACTTCACTATGACAGGCTACTGTTCCTGTAGGTTTGTACCAAAAAGTTCAAGGAATTTTGCTTGAGTGTCTTTTGCTTCATCCTGTTTTTTCTTTGGGCTTTGTGGGGGAAGAGCACAAGAGGAAGGGCTAAGGGCTGGTGGGATGCTCCCAGCTGTGTTCAATGAGCTTTCAGACTCTGCTGCAGGTGATAAAAGAGAAAGATAGGAGGGCAGGGTGCTGGCCTGAGGATGTCTTGCCACTGCTCCTTCTGGAAAAGAAGGGTGGTTCTATTTGGGCTCGTATTTCAGGGTCAGATCCTTTCCTCTGGGCTTATAGAGGCAGCTGGCTTTGGGGTACTTTGTTGTCTTTCATAGGTCTGCTGGGATGGGGAAAGCAAGGCCTGATCCACAGCGTATGTTACAGCAGCTTCAGGGTAGTGCTAGTCTCCCTGGCTGAAACTGGGATGGGGTTTTGCCCTACAAGCTGATGCCATGGGATATATGTTTTTGCTCTGTCTTGCTGCCTCCTGTCTCCCTTTGTGCCTTGAGACACAGCAGCCAATATTGCAAAGCTAATTTTCCAGCTCTGTCCTTTGCAGATGTTCCCATTAAGTTTGGATCCTTAGCTGACTGCTTTAGGGCATATTTCTTGCTACTTTAGGCTTCTTAATCTTACTACTTTAGGCTTCTTAACCACAGCAGAAATCAGGCAGGAAGAGGGAGCTGGTATTAAGGATTATTCAGATAACCAGAAGCTGCATAAAGCCCCATTCATTGAGATATTTCCATGGACAGGTTTTCATCTGGGAGCTTATGGAAGTGGCTGGAAGTAACCATTCAAATGTTCCTGTTTCTCAGATAAGCTCTGTAACTCACCCAGGTTTATAAACCACATCAGCAGTGATGAGCGAAGTCTAGACTTCAATCCAGACTGGATCCATTAGGATATTGTGCCTTTGTTTGATGCACGAATGTGAGGGGTGGGTGCCCCTGCAGCTGGGAGAGTGCAAGGCTAAGGAGGCAAGTCAGACCCTGATTTTCCTGCGGCCTATTGGAAGCTGCCAGCTGGGAAGCCAGTGTGAAGCAGCAGTGTAGACCAGCCTCCCCTCCACGACAGCTGGGATAATGCCACAGTTTGGTATTTGGATTCAGGGGGAATGTGCCAGCAGTGACACACCAGGGTGTCCCGTGCTCTGCAGTTGGCTCTGTGAAGTGAAGGGGCAGCTGCCCCTTTGGCAGGGTGTGGGACCTGCCAGCTGTGGCTGAGGACATTCTACAGCAAGCTTTCCTTTCTTTCAGCTTCTGCTTGAGATTTGAAGATTAAAGCAGCAGGAGAGTTATCCATGGCAGAAACCACACGAGAGCCTGCAATGGCAGGTCCCCTTATCTGAACCCATTAGCAAGGCTGGTGTTTGGTTATGGGGAACTGATGTAAGTTTTTCTGATGTGACAGACAGTAAGTGCTGCAAGTGGCTGTTTCTTGAGGCAGAACTTAAAAATAACAATCATTTCCAAGTGTTTCTCCTTCCACTTTCATTTCCACTTGTGCTAAGATGTTATTTTGCCAGCATATGAGTGAGGCACAAAGCATTCAGTCTGGATGATTTTAGGACCACGCTTTCTCTTGGCCTTCATCCTGACCTGAACAATGCAGAAAGCTGTGAAATTCTGGATATCAAAGGAGACAATAGCAAGGCAGAAAGAGGAAAGAAACCTTCCCTAAAGAGCCCTGTGAGAGATTTGGTCCTTTGAAAATCATTTGCTGGGAGGGAGCTATAGCTGGGAGGGAGGGCGTGAATCTATTTGTGCCTATACACTGTGCCAAACATCCTGAAACTTGGACACAGCAGGAGGTGAAATTGTTTATGTGTATGTAACAATTGAAAATCTCAAAACACAGTTTGTTTTCCTCATTGCTGAGACCCCTGAGAGGAACAGAGGTCCTGGTACAGGTTTTGTAGCACACCGTGTGCTGTCTCGCTCTGGCTCTAGAATCTGAGCGGGGAGCTGGAGGTGAGATGAGTTTGGATCACCTGCCAGGAGGGGTTATATCAGCTGCTGGGTGACTGCTGCCTTCAGGTGCCCATGTGCTCCTTCAGTTGTGCTGCCTGAGGTGCACCATTCAGCACAGGGCACACAGGTGACCTTGAAATTTCTTGAGAAATCAAGGCTGTACACCATCCAAGGAGTGGAAAGCTAAGCCATGAATCCCCAACAAGTAGGTCCCATCTCAGACTCCTTTTGTGAAGAATACAGCACAGTAGGAGCCCCAGAGAGGGAATTTGGGAGGTGGTGCTGCTCAGGAGCTGGGCAGGAGGCACGGTGCCTCTGCAGCCTCCCTCTGCCAGCAGCACTCTCGGCAGCGGGTGGCAACCGCTCTGCTCAGTTATAATAAATGCTGCTTTTGATTAAACTCTGAGCAATTTCCCTTTAAGAGAATTCCCTTTAAAAAGAATAATAACCCTTTTTTGAGACCTGAGTGTCAGCAGAAGAAGCTGGTCTTGTTTTCATGTTTTAGCTGTGAAACAGTATCGGGCGGCACCATCTGATTCCTTTTTCTTACAATTCTTTTGTGTCTTTCCTTTTGTAAGCAGAAATGAGCACATTCAGGCATGAGAGAAAGAAGTGAAATCAGATTGTATTGCATTTCTTTGCCATATACGGTGCAATGCAAGAGTTTTTTTCTTTTCTTAACTCCTGAAATTTGAGATAGCCTGAGAAAAATACCAGCATGGACAGAAATGAGGAATCAGCTTTCCATCCAAATGCTATTTTAAAAGATCCCATAAATGTAAGTAGCCTTTTTTGTGCAGTTAATTTTTTTTTCTTTTATTATTCCTCAGTTCTGTTTTCAGGTCTTCTCTTCTATGCACTTTCAGATGAGCCCATGTCTTATGAAAGTGATGTTTTGTTAATGGAGACCATCAGCAGTTTTAACAGCAGGAACAAAACTGAGTATTTCCTTCTCCAAAACAGCTCTGCTAATATACTATAGACTAAAGCAAAACTGAAAAGATATTCTTTCAGTAAATCGTAATTTCATCCCAAAAAGCAAAACTTCAAGGGAGCTGAAGCTGCTCAGGTTACACTGAGAAAATTATTTGGGTTGAATAAAAAGGTCAGGGCAAAGCTGTAGGCAAGTGTGACACACTGCATTTCAACCGCTTTAAAGGGAAACAAATATTTGGAAACGTTGCAGTGTTTCATTTTGAAGTTATTTTTGAGGGAAACTTTATTGTTTCAAAATGGTGTTTTCCATTTAGAAATTAATCAAATTGAAAGAAAGTTTTAAAGAAATCAGGGCTAAATATTCTGAATTATTTGTTTTGGTGTAAATGTGGAACTTCAAGTTAGCCCCTGAATTATGTTTTTTTCAGGGATTTGAATCCTTCCTCCTGCAAATGCTCTGGTTTAATTTGACTCATGCATATTTTTCCCTCATGAAATTTTAGGTTTTGCTACACAACAGAAAAGCTTCTTTTTATCCCTCCACCTGCCAAAGCCTCAGTTATCCAGCCCTCACACATGCACACCACTTCTAGCAGATGCTGAAGCCTGGCCAAAATCATTCTCTGCTTCCCCATTCCCCAGCACTCCAGAGAGCTTTGCCAGCATGGCATGATGCCAACCTGTGCTCCACTGTTTTCCCATTTCCCAGTCCCTTGGGAAGCTGTTCCAGGAACCTCCTTCCTGACCTGCAGCCCATTCCCCCACTCCCAATGACCAGTCCTAGCACACCACCTGCAGCAAGACTCCCCCGTGCAGATGTGGCTCTCCAAGCTCAGTCACACACTCTCCTCACCATATCAAGAAGTGAATGTTGCTCAAGCAACCCCACTGCTACCATGGCTGAACTGTGACATGTTTGGGATTTGGTGGTTTTGTGGCATGGGGGGTTAAGATCGATTTGAATTTCGGCTTTAAAGGGGATCTCTGGGCTTTATCAGAGTTGTTGGACTCATGTGCCAATGGAACACTGCCCTTCCTCTGCTCCAAAGGCACCACACTGCACCTCCATCCCAGCCAAAAGCACCATCACTGTCCCAGTGTCTGCCAGATCTGGGCACGTCTCAGGAGGGGCACCAGGCAGCTCATCTGCACCTGCTTGGATCTGGCTCAGAGCTGGCCTGACAAACACTGGCTGGCAGGACCATCCTTAGCAGGGTGAACAGTGGGTGAGAACATGAGATTAGTCATTCTAACCATAGGTTAGGAGCTGCTCTTAGGATCTGGGACAAACCATCATTTTATCCATCCTCAAGGTGAAGTAAAACTGGCCCTTTCTGAAGCATTTCTTTGCTGTAGCAGTGGAGGTGGCTTTTTCTCCCTCTTTCCCTGCTCATTTTGAGCAGATATCTGGTATTTTATCCTCTCATCAGTGAAAGTGTGGGGATTTCACAGAGAGCCTGAAGTAATTTTCAAGTTGTAGAAGTTTTGTAGGCAACTTTCTCCTTTCTGTAAAAACACTGTATTTTTCCAACATAAAAAGAAGTTGCTGTCAGGGCAGGAGGTACCTCCTAAGAGCCACTTCTCAAGTTTTTCCCATCCCTGATTATACAGTCTTGACAGGAATGAGCCCAGCAGAGCTTTCCACAGCACAGTCTCACTTGAGGTGGCAAAGGGCATTACATTAACTTCAGTATTGGTGGAAGTTTAAGGGCAATGATTTTAAGCAAGCACATTAACGAGTGAGGAGAGTTGCTCTGCCAGGCACCAGGATAAAGGATTATTTCTGAAGGCACTGGAATTAATAGCCATGCTGCAGTTTTTTGCTGATACCTACCCTTCCTCACCTGCTTGCCCAAAAGCAGCTAAAAACTCCCAAATTTTGGGTTTTCAGGACTGGGAAAATACAATATTTTGCCAGATCACCCCAGCCAGTGTCATTGCTCTGTGCCTCAGTTTCTCCAAGGGCTAAAAGGAATATAAAGAGACCAGCACACTCTGATGAAATCTTAAAAACAGCTGTGGAATATCCAAACGAAAAATTAGCCAGAAAACATTAAAATTATTCTGAAACTCTATTACTAAGTGCTCTTCCCCTTATGCTGATTACTGAGTGTGTTGTGTGTATGAAACCCCCGACCCTGTACACCCCACAGCCCCTCTTCCCCCAGAAGCTATTTGGGTGATTTTGGTGCTCTGACAGTAGCTGTCTGCCCCTCTGATCTGGTTTGCTGAATCTGGTCTTTGACTCCTTCTCACCATGAGAGGACATGCTCCCCAGCCCTCAGCTGTAACACAACTCACATCATTCAGGAGCTAATGCTGTGAGATGCTACCCAAGATGAAAGAAATCTCACAGGAGTAAACAAATCTGAGAGACTTTTGCAGCACAAGGGAAAACCCCAGAAATATTTGGGGGCTGCAACGAATCAAAGTTGCCCTTCTTGTCCTACTCCCCCTATCAGTAAAAGCCAGGTTTGCTGGCCTGGCTCTGATCCTGGAGCACTTCTGCTTGTCAGTATCTGCACACACATCATTGCCATGGAAAGCTTGGATGTGAGATAACACAGAAGTACAGGGTGTACTTGATGAGCTTAATGGACACTTGCAAAACCTGCCATGTGCTTTCACACCCTCCTGCAGCAAGGCAAGCTTTCTCTGGCTTTGCAGAAGTGGAGAAGAAAGAACACGGAGGGAAAAATCTTTCACAGCTGCCCCACGTTCCTTAACAATAAAGTGCTATAGAGAAATCTCTCCTTCTCATAACCAGTGAGAGCAAGGCTCTGTCCGGGAGAGAGCAGATCTGTTCCCACTCCCTCCCAAGCACCGTGATTTTATTGCTCATGCAGTGCTCAGTGTCCGAAATACCAAGGGAGGTGCCAAGGGCTGCTGGAGCCACCTTCTGTGCAGGGTTCAGCAGCAGCAGAGCTTGGAGGAAGGGCAGCGTGTGCCAGCCAACGAGGCAGAATGTGCCAGACATCCCAAAACCCCAACACAACTCCCTGCACACCCCGAGTGCCCTCCCTGCCGTTCTCACGGGAGGAAGGAATTTTGACAAGTGCCCAGAGGGGAACGTGAAGGCTGCATCTGCCTTCTGTCTCTTGCATCCCAGTTGGGGCAGGGAGTGGGAGCACTTTACTGCTGGCAAAGGGGCTGATGACTGCTGCTGATTCAGGAATGCTACTTACTGATTTTCCTGGGGTGCCTGGAGGAGGATATTGTGCAAGCAATGGTTTAATTTTGTGTGTGTGTGTAGATTCATTGGCCATCCTGGAGAATTGCTAATGAAAAATGTCTTCAGACAGACTGACTGCATGTATGCAGCAGAACCAGAATAAATAAACAAATAAATGATATTGACATGACCAGGAGTCCTAGATATTTTTGGACTCAAAAATATTTTCCCTTGATTCAGCCCTGCAGTAAGGCCAGGTGCATGCCCAGGTACAGCTGATCAGCCAGTGGAGCAAGCACCGAATAATCTCTGGAGTGACAGTGTCTGCTTATAAACCAAGCGTGCAATTGTGCATCTGCTTGGTAGATGGATTTGCACATCTCTAGTGCCATACTTGTGTTTCAATGGTGCACAGTTCCTGAGAACACATGCAGAGGAAGGTGGTGTCTTGTGCCATCACCCACAAGCCCAGCAGTCAAACTCCAGGAGCCCCAGGGTAGTGAGGTTCTGCTCTAAATTCTGTGTTGGCATGTACTACACATTTTGGCACCTGTAATTTTGTAGATGTCCATGTCTGCATGTGGATGTCTGTCTCGTGTTGTTTTTAGAGAGCTGAATAAAATGAATGCAGTGAATTGGGGTGGAAATCTGCCAGCTTTGGTCTAATCAATGTCTGTGACTGTGTCTGCAAGTGGTACAGGCACAGGGCATCCTTTTACCCATCCTGAAGTGCAGCCACCCCAGGTCTGGGCTGGAAAAAGTTTTTCCATGCATTAGAGTCCTGCACAAAAGTTAAGAACATGAAATGAAGGATGGATGATTCTGTCACAAGAAGTATAACAATGGTAGATGCTGAAGTGATGAGCTGATACATAGCAGGAACTGAATTAATTTCTGGAAACAACCAAAGGAGGTCAAAAGTGGCAGACTTGGACCAAACCTTATTTCAAAATATAAACTTGAATCAAATATTCTCCTAGTTATTTTCCACGTTCACAAGTTTTCATTCCCTGTGTCTTTACTCCAATTACTCTCTGAAGCACAAAGAAAAAAGCAGTGAAAGCCAGTGAACATGACTGCCAGGAGCTGTGCCTTTCCAGCTTCCTGACAAAATCTTTTGAAAAATCTCAGCAGAATGGTCCCCAGCAAATCCTTTGCAAATGCTACTCAATTCCAAACCTGCTGGGGTAGGCTGGAGGAGTTCAGTAAATGCCACAGGGATATGCAGTTCAGGAGGAACCAAACTCCCAGGCTGTGGACATCCTCCTCAGCACTGCAGTGATTTGATTAAATCCTTCCAAGCAAGAAAATAATACCACGAATAGAGCTTCCTAATTTCATTTCCCAGCACCATGGAGCAGCTATATATTTCCATACACAGGTGCAGGACCTTTGCTCACTGGCTTTAATAATCAGTAGAGATAAAGACAGAGCTTATCCTATGTGTCACTGAAAATTGAAGAGTTAAATTCAAGAGATACCAAATCCCTCTAACTGGTGTTTCTGCAGTGGCATGGAGAGCAGGCTGGTGGGATCTGAGAATGATTGATGGTGTTGCTGACCAAATGGAGAATGGTGATTTATGGACAAGCCACTGTCCAAGCCATGCATGCTATTCTGGAGAAAAATAAATGGATTCAGTTTCAGACCTCTTGGAAGGTGCTGGCCAAAGGCTTTCATTAAGTTAGCCTCTTGGATGTGGGCTGTCAAAATATTTTAACATCTGCCTGTGACCTCCAAGCATTTTCCTTTCCCTTCACTGCCTGCTCCAGCCCCAGAACTCCCTTGCAGTCAAAACTGACAGCATTAGCCATTAGAATCACTCTTTGAATTAATTACCCAGAAATACGCTTTCAAATCTTCCACTCCATGTAACAACAAATTAAAGGGCAGCCTGGGTGGGGTTTTACAGATCCTGCTTTGGCTGCACCTTTTCAGCTGATGTGGCCATTAACAACCTGACTGCAGTGCTGGCTTCTGCTCTTACTTCCCTGCCCCATGCTTGCTGAGACAAAAAACAAAACCAAAAAACAACAACAACAAAAAACAAAACAAACAAACAAAAAAAAGGATTTTATTTACAAAACTTTTAAAGAAAATTCAACACATTGATGGAAAGACTAGAGGGATGGTTCAGGAGGCAAATGTCCCTGAGGAAGCAGTGCTTGGCCTTGTGTCTGGGTTAAGACCCTGGGATATTCCTGTAGTGGCTTGGCAGTTCAGTTTCCTGATTTTCCTTTCCTCACTGCTCTGCAACTCTGCTTTTACCAGCAAAAAGCATGTCAGGCTGGTACTGGGCTAGGCAAGGGGGATTGTATGGCCAGTGTGAGTGATCCCATGGCAGCACTGAGGCATCTCCTCCTCCTTTTCTGCAAGGTCTCCAAGGGGACACGCAGAGCACAGGAACAACTCGTACCATGAATACCCCCATGCTGATGGCTGATGCTTGTTGTGCAAAGTCTGAGTGTCTCTGGAGCAATGAACAGTAAAACACCAAGCTCTGGACTGCTTCAAATCATTCCTGTCCCTTCAGCAAGCAAATTTTTCTCAGATCATATCTGGAGGTACTGATGAGTTGATCCCCCAAAAATGCACACAAGTTAGTGCCCAGCTGTGTGTGTATGCCATTTAATCTACCTTTTTACCATTCTAAGGCTCAAAGAAGAAGCCTGGAAAATAGCTTTCTTCACTTTTTCCGAAGCTTTAAAAAGTATTTTTCAGGTACTTAATTTTTTTAAGACCAGTGTTTAAAATTTAGCCTCAGTTGAATGCCTAATTTGTATTAACAATTCCCACAGAATAACCACGGTTTAATCCATACCCATTTCTGCCCACAAAATTGGCAAATATCCCTTCTAAGGCAGATAACCTGATGTGTTTTTCCTCTTGGTGAGCTGCTGAGATCGGTTGCACTCTGCTGATGGTTCAGATGCACAGAGCCCCTTGCCTGGGAGCAGTAATTAGCTTTTTCTCAGTGGGTAGCTCTCCCCCCCACGCCCTGCCTGACAGCCCCTATTCCCACACGGACCCAGTGAAGCCAGCAGGCTGTCTCTGTCTCAGCAAGAGGCTCCAGACAGCTGCCCCCAGGGCTGGAGAGGGACAGACAGGAACCTGCCAGGGTGGGATGGCCTCAGGGATCTGGAGGAAGCCTGTGGGAATGACACCTGCAGCTGCATCAGCCCGAGAGGAATAAATAAAGGGCATCATTTCTGCCAGTCCCAAGAGTTGATGTGTTTCCTAGAAATGGTTAAAATAATTTCCACCCACTTTCTTCTTCCCCACACTCCCTTCAGCCTTGATTTTTGTCTTTCCCAGGCAGCCTCTCACAAACACTCCCTCTGCAAACACTGCCTTATGCAGAGCTGACGGAAGGGAGCAGGACCCCCTCAAGCAGCAAAAGAGAAATCAAAGGGCTTGGGGAGAGAAGGGAAAATAAATAAATAAAAGGGCTTGTTTATCTTTTTATTAATAGCAGAGTAGTGTTCCCAAGGGGATAGGCCAACTGTAACTCTAATCCAGCCATGCAAAGCTGCATCTCTGACTGGTTTCTCTTTCTTTTTTTTTCTCTTCTCTTTTCCAGGGTTAATTACTGGGAAAGAAAAGTGAGACATTTAATTCTTACCTCCTCAGATCTCCCCTCCCTCCCCAGTGAACCACACAGAACCTGAGTGCTTGCCCTCAGACCACAGAGCCCAGGCTGAGCTGTCCCAGTTGCTGCCACATCCATCCAGCCTCGGTGACACTCCCAGGCTGTACGGGGACGAGGACAGGGACAAATCCTCCACACTGCACAGTGAGTGGGTTACTGACCACAGGGGGTGGTTTTAATTCGTGTTTTTGTGAAGAAACATTCAGCTGGGTCAGCGACACTGCTCTGCCCTTACCTAGGGAAAATGAGCATAAACAGCACAGTGCCTGGCAGCAGGATGGCCTCTTGACATGTCTTGAAAGGGAAGCAGGAGGAGGTAGATGTGATGGGCAGATAGGCTTTGAAACACATCCCAGGGAAGGAAACATTAGAGCTATGGATATTCATGTGAGAAGTGGCCCCATCCTGCTGTATCTGCAATAGCAGTGCACAAAGCTGGCCGGTTTAATGACACCATCCTGATTCTGGGATGTCCACCAAGGGCTTGCTGGCTATTCCCAGAGCCCTGCTACAGCAGAACCCTCCATGCTGAAGTTTCTAAAGTATATTTTGTGCTTGGGATCTGGCTTGGAAACTGGAGACTTTTATTTTAGGATATGTGAGAGAGGATTTTCAAAGGCATATCTCATCAAAAGTCAAAGGGAATGAAGAACCTGACCTCCTTGTGTGCAGCTTGGCCTCTCTCCCCAAGCTGCTCTGGCTTCCCTTTCAGGACAGCAAAGCCTTATCTATCCTGCTTGGTGATTAATCCAGTTTGTAGCCATCAGGGGTTTTCTTGAAAAAAGCAATCCCAGTGGTCACCTGTGATGTCCAAGTCCACCTTTAACTGTGACACAGCTTGAAGCTGCAGCAAAGTTGATGTGGGAGAGACAAGGTCAGCACTGAGATGTGTCACAGCAGTTCTATTAATAAAATGAAGTATCAGTAATTTTGCCAGAGTCTCAGAGGCTCCTCCAACCCACCTTTCCACAGGTGACCAGCCTCATCACCAAACCCTGTGGCTTCCTGAGCAGGTTATCAGCATCTGACCTTCTGCACAACAGCAGATGACAAGTGATTTTATATGAGTATCCACAAATATGCAGTGTGAAGAGCAATTTCCCAGAAATCATGGTGAAGGGAGAGGAAAGGTCTGGTCTGAAGTGTTTTTTCTACAGCTTCTAATGGGGGGAAGGAGAAAAGCAAGAAATGATAAGTGTTTGGGTGGGGAAGAGGAAGGGAAAACTGCCTCTTAGGGCCTGGGATACAGCACATCTCTGAAACTGCTGAGAGGGATGTAGCCATCTCTGCAAATCAAGATGAGCTGGCTGGCCAATGAAGCATGCCCAGCATTTTATTTCTCATATTGTTTGGAGATAGGGATTCAGCTGAGTGCATTCAGCAAATAAAGATCAAATAACCTGCTGTGAATAATGTTTTAAACCTGGGTTCCTATCAGGATCTAGTTATAAGCCCATATACTCTGTTGGATAAAAAATAAGTTACACATGGCTGGAGGCAGTATTACTTTCTAAGGAAGATGAAATCTGTTTTGAAATAGAAAATGTTTAGTGATTCCCCCTCCTCTTTTTTATTTTTTTTGAGAGGGCTAAACCACATAAAGCTGCCTGATGGAGAGGGTGGAGGAGGGTCCACCAATATTTCACCCACTGCCTCTGGGTCCAGAGCCAAGGATTTATGCTGAAAGAGGGGGTGATTCCCAGGAGGGGAGGTGAGGGCAGCCCTCACTGCCAGCAGAGTTGGCTGCCCTGCCAGGAATCCAGCTAACCTCTGTTGCTCTAAGCTCTTTAGCTGTGCAGAGGAACAAGCCCCTGGCGAGCTGATCCTTTCCCTGAGCGATGATAATCAACACCTCGGCTGCCAACCATGGGGGAACCACAACATTTGCTGCTGTTCCTCTCCGGGGTTTGTGCACCTGGGCCAGCACAGGGCCCTGCAGCACCGGGGTTTCTGTGGGGCTGCTGGGGCTGGCTGTGGATGTGGTGTTTGCTTCTGAGAGGCACCCTGCTGCACAAACAGTCCCTGGGACCTTGGTGAAGGGTTGATGGGGAAAGGTGCCTCTCCATAGCAGTGTGCCAACGCAGCCCTTTCTCTTTTCAAGGAGAGTCAGCAATAGCTCATCACTGCATGTGGAAAAGCACACTGCAAATACAGAAAATGGCTACTGAAAGTTTTCATCATTATTTCAGAACTGCTTTGACTGTGGCATTTCACTTGACCCTGTTGTTTTGCTTTCCCTTCTTTGTCCTTCACCTTTTCTCACATGAGTCAAAGCTTCTGGTTTTTAATGAGTCTCAAAGAGTTACAAAAAAATCTGCATAAACCCTTAGTATTCCCTCTTCAGTAGTCCTTCAGCCAGACAGATGGTTGAAAATTTTCCCTCTAATCTGTTTTTTTTTTTTTTTGAAAAAAAGACATGTTTATTGTGTGAAGTATCTGCTTCACAGCAAAAACTTCAATTATTCCTCAGAAAAACAAATATTAAAAAATGAAAACATTTTGACGGAAACTCTAAATACTTCAGCCAGAAAATAAAAAAAATTCCGATCCCTAACGTGTGTGGTTTTGTCTCTGTTAAAATACTTTGATTTGGAAATGCTGCCACACAGGGGATTTTGTCAGAGCAATTATCGTTGTCATTCTCCACTATGGACTGAATCCTCTAAATCTGCTGCCTCCTTGGTGGGGGGCATGGCCAAAGTCCTGGGGGCACTGCCCCTCTCTTGGGGGAGGAAATCCTCAGAGAAGGAGCATGAGCAGGAGGTATCTCCTACATAGACAGGGAGAGCCTGGAGTGGTTCAAATCTGACTAGTATGAGATACCACAGGGACGTTATTAATATGAAATATTGCTGCTTGTGAATATGATATTTCAGGGTTTGTATTTCCTTTAAAATAGTGAATTTAGAAAAAAGCCGTATTTTGGTACTTTTGTTAATGCCTTTGGCAGGCACATTGCTCAACCAGCTTTAGTCACCAGGACGTGTGGTTAAACTTTTGTCAAGCCACCCACCTCTGGTGCCTTTCCAATGCAGGCCTGCAGATTCACACATGGGCAACCAGGATGTGTTTCCTTTTTCCCATGAGTGGTGAGGGATGCCTGACCTCCAGCCATGCCATGCTGCTCCGCAGCTATTGAGTACTGACTCCTGCAGCATTAGGCTGGATGCTGAGAAGATGGGGAGGATATTCCTGCCCGTAACAAAGTGCTCATGTTTGTGTATGCATTAAGATCAAACTGTTCTGCAGAGCATAAATGGAAAGATGGACAGCTTTCAAGTCTCCTGGCAAGAACTTGGGGAGGAAAATGAGACACTTTCTTCCCTCCCTCCAGCCCAAGTGGTGGGAAGGAGAGAAGGGCTGCAGGTACACCCAGCCCCACTGAGCCAGGGTTGCTCTGCCCACTGTCCAGGCTGACCAGCACACACTGCAGTACCATGGCCTGGAGCCCAAGCAGCTGAACAAACCCAGGCTGTCAGCATGGTGTATTAGCTCTGGCCCAGTGCCATCCCGATGTGGTCATCTGATTTCTGGTCAGCTCAGCACCTCGTCAGCGCTTGCTCTCCTCTCCTTAGTGCACCCAAGGCAGTCATCTTTCATGCCTCTCTCCTCTTCGCTCAGCCCACCAGGGTTCCATCTGCATATTTACAAGACAAACCGACTTTCCTGATTTATCACGAAAATAAATTTCATGATGAATTAAGGGAAGGTGTCTTGAAAATTTAGAAGCCTCCATGTATTTCTCCTGATGCAGCCCAGGCCTAAAATGTTCCTGTTGGGATAAGTGGAAATACATCCCCTGCTTCTTTCAGTCTGCAGCTTAAAAAGCAACCCCCAATTTTCCAGCAATAGAGAGAGCTATGAGGCCCAGAGAAGTATCACACTCTTGATTACAGCTTTGCTAAAAAACATTGTTCTGATGCATCTGGAGACGAGATAATAAGCAGTGTTTTAGTTTAAAATAAGAGGCATTTCATGAACAAAGACCCCAGTGTGCAGAGACAGGGGAGTATTGAAACTGTCTGTTGGTGCTCTCTAGATTTGCCTGTCTGGATTGTACAGCCATTAAGTTTTCCCAGAAGCCCCACTTTTGGAGAAGCTGCACCAGCAGCCCCTTGCAGTGGATCCAGAGAGTCAGTAGTGCCAGCTGAGAGAAACTTAAGTACGCGGAGAAGGAAAGAGCCTTTGTAGATGTGATCCTTGTGTTACTGGATAGAGTGGCTTTTTCTTTCTTTCTTCACCTGCCACTGTGTTGTGCAGTTAGACATTGTAAATAATAATTTTTATTTGCATTTTATCTTCTCTGAGTTTGAGCTTAGTCTGTTTTCAGCATGGGTGATTTGATATTCAGGCATGTTTTATTGCAGTAATATAGTTGTACTTAAATGTATGGTACTGGAATATCTTTAAATACCCAACTTTCTTGTGAATTACTGCAGATCATCCACAGCCTTGCAGGAAACATGAGTTTAATGGCATAGTCTGAGATCTGGTGATACAGAGGTCCAGAGAAGATGTGTTTCCAAGTGACCAGTTCATGAAAAGGAAGGCTTTTTCTGTCATGGAAAGAATGTCTGACTGTACTGAGCTTCCACCTAAACTTGGGAGAAGAGAACAGATCAAGAAGCCACTGTCAGTCTCTGAGAGCAGAAGCTGCCTCTTCAGGTGAGTCAGCAGCCTTGGACACAGCAAAAAGCAGATCCAGTGGAAGGTTTTTATCACCAGCCTCAGCCAGACCTGCTCCATCACCATTTGTATTGCATTGGTTTTGTTGCATAAGGATCACTGAAACAGACCTTGAAATCTGCTAGCAACCAATTGCATTTGAACAGTTCAGATTTAATAATGAATATATTCCACTTTTCATTAGAGATGTGCAGCTTCCAGGCGTCCTGATATGAATCCAGAGGAGCTGGCAATAAAGGGAAACCAACAGCCCATGCATAATGGAACTGGGTTTTATGCCGACACAGCTCTCTCTTTTGTCTGAAACCTTTGTGAGTGGGCATAGAACTCCCAGGGGACTAATTGTGTGGGATGGCAGGTTCTGTGCAAGGTCCAGGCCACTTCCCCTAGCACTTCCCATCTGACCAGTGTCAGCATCTGCAGTTCCAGTCCCTGGTGTTCCCCCTCAGGGATCCACTTCAGTGTGTCTTCATCCACCTGATTTGCTCAGCACACAATTTGCTCTCATGTGACACAAACTTCTGTCCCTCTGGTCTGGACTCTGAACTCCTTTCAGAGTATTCCAGCGTACAGAGTGACCAAGCTGCTCTTTAACCTTACAGCTGAGCTTTCCCCAGGGCTCCCCCATGACATTTCTCCTGCCTCTGCTCTGCCAGTACCTTGCTGTCTTTCCGAGTTGAGGTAAATAGGATCCCTTGGGATTTGGCATGAGGGGCAAGATCTTGACTTACTAACCTGGGGAGAGGTTGAAAAACACCTCGTTCACACTGCCTTCTGAAACAATCCACTTAAACTGACAAGTCTCCCAAGTGTGTGTTTTCCAAGGAACAAAGAGCATATGCTTTGTTTTGAACATGAGGATGCTCAGTTCAAATGACCATGGTTTATCACCTCACCCACAACTCAATGACTGTGATATTGTAGTTTCTTTCCTGTGAGTCTCCCTATAGACTTTACTTGCCAAAGACTTCTGTTCCCCCTCCCAGCTCAGCAACAAGCACATCACTGCCTGGTCTGGACAGACATCACAGCCTAAAGGTCAGAAGCTGAGGCCTTTGCCCAGCTCTGCTGGTTACTGGATTGAATGACCATTACCCTCCCATGGGCCATGCCTTCCTCCCTCTCTACAAGAGAGTTCAGATCTTCTTTCCCAAGAGCTGGGTAAGTGACAAAAGGGTAAGTGACAGCACCCATGCCAGCCATGAGGAGACCGGTTAGGCCATGGCAGGCAGCCAGACAGGCACAATGAGCATGTGCTTGGAAAGAGAGTCCTGAAACACCATGGAGAAAAACAAAAACACCTGTCCAGAAAAATGCTGAGCAGCTCAGAATAGGAGCATCCTAAAAGGTTTGTCTGTCTTGGAGAGGAAAGCATAAAAGCATAAAAGTATAAACCCTCTGTTTCTTTATTCAAGAGGTTGGATTAATCTGACTTCTTCCACACAGATATTTCCATTTGAGCTGGGCACCCCAGGCTCCAATTATGGCCAGGGATAGACACAGGCAGTCAGCCTAATGTCTGTAATAGCATGAGATGAACTGCACTTTAAAAAGCCTATTATTCTTTCTAGCCTGTAAAATAAACCTATGATGAGTGGATTAGTTGTCTGAATAAGAATATAAAATTAATCCCATTCCTGATTTCTGGGTATCTCAGTGCAGAATTCTCCACCCTCGTACAGTTTGATACTGTATTGGTCACAAAAAATCTCCACAGTTTCTACAAACTGGATTCTTGAGTGCAGCTTCTAGAGTTTTTAACCAGACCAGGCAAGGGGTGGTATAAAATACCTGTGGATTAAGGCTATTTGAACATTTCCAGAACTGTCAATCTTGTTTTTTTGTCTTTCCTGCAACAAAGCTAAGTTTCAGGTAATGCTAAATCATACCTCAATTTTATAAACTCCTTTACATCTTGCAATACTGGTTGTTATGGGTGACAGTAATTGAGATGGACTATTGGAGATTAATTTGCTGCAGCCTAAGGTGTGTATCAGACTAAATATATATTCCTTAGCAGCAGTGAAATCAAGTGTGAGCCACAGAGCACCTATCTCTGTCCTTGGTCCATGTGGCAAGCCAGTTCTGGAATCAAATAATGCTTTTGGAGACGTTTTAAAGTTCTGTGGACTCTCTGACCCCAGGAGTCTGCAGATTGGAGGCTGAAGTCCATCATGCCAGACTAACAGACATCTTTTTCCAGTGCCTCTTGTCTTGACTGTGAGTAAGAATAAACTGTACAAAATATCCCAAACACATTCTTACTACTGTCTTGGCATCAGTTCTTCCCTTTTCTCATGAAAACAGTGTTCTGATGACATTTCTTCTGTCATGGATGACTAATGACGAGTCTTTCAACAAAAAGGTTTACAAAGGACAGGGGTCCTCCTTTCTCTCCCTGACTGTGCCACAAAAATTCTTACTTATGTAGCACCCAAGTGCATAACTTTTCGAGCTGCTGTTTCTTTCACATTTGCATGTGCTTCCATGGCATTTCCCTTTCTCTGTGTGTAGCTGAGTCCCTGATCTGCTCCTGCTCCTGTGCTGCCACACAGCTCCCACTCACCAGCCTCCACCACCCCAGCAGTCCTTCCCCACCAAAACCCAGCAGGACCCAGCCTGCAGCCACAGAGTTAATTGGAGGCAGCGACAATGCTGGAGTTAATTAATCCCACCAAGCCAACGGCAGGAACTTCCTGATTTCTCATTGCTGCTCTCAGCACGTCTGATGAGATGCTCCCACCAGGAAAGGACCTCATCCTGGCCACCGAGGCCAGTGCTGGGGAATTCACCCACCCCAGTGCAGAGCTGACATTTAAGCCCTGCCTCCCCTCTGCTCTCTTGCATAGCTCCAAAGATGAAGGGCAAAAGGGCTTCATTAAACCTCACCCTGCAATAAACCACACACATCTCTCACAGCTGAGCCCCTATGCCCTCAGTCTCACTGGCACTGTCAGGCCTCGTAACACTTCTCCTTTCCAGAGAATTCACTCCTCCCACCTGAAAATCAGTAAGTGCACTGTCACCCTCCCTGATGCTGGTGCTGTCTGCATCCTCAACTGCCAGCAAGCTGCAAAATTTTGGTGCATCTGGATTTTAGCCACTGTGCATCTGTAAACCCTGAGGATGATCAGCCCCTGCTGAGCTGGAGAGACTGGGAGGCTGCTCCTGTTAACCAACATCTCCTGAAGCTGACCTTGTAAATCTTGTAAACCACCAAGAAAAGGTGCTGCATTTAAAACTGGGAGCACTGGAGTCAGGGCAGGGAACACAGGGAAAGGAAAGTGCAAGAAAATTGTCCCTGTCCTGCTCCCTCCTCCTTTCACCTGTGCCCCAGCTTTGGGGCAATGGAAATCTAACCTTGCCCTGAATTACCCCTACCTCAGGTTCCTGAATCCAGTTTCATACCATAAAAACTAGGCTTGTCCCCAGTTGTTTGTTCCAGATTTACGAAGTTTTCTTCACTGCACCTGCTTTCCAGCAGGTTTATTACCAGCAGCTGCTAACAAGCACTGCTGGCTTGGTGGCTCGCCACATTTCCTCTGTTTATTTGCTTGGGATTTTAGTAGGGTTGCCATGTTGTTGGCACTGAAAAATCTTGGTTCAACCGATTGGTTTGAGTTCCTGGCAATGAAGAATAGAGTTAGGATGCGTAAATTGTCTTGGAAAACAGAAATATCTATGTTGGGAAGAATGAAGTCTTTCAGTTTGTAACCCAGGCAGAACATCACTGTAAGTTTCTGAAATCCAAGAAGAGCACTGGAGCCCATTCATGCAGCCCTGTTAGTGAATTTAGGCTCTTTGGAAAGAGCCATTAACATTTGTTTAGTTATTTTCAAGCAGAAGCTGGCATTCTTTAATCTGTGAAATTTCCCATAATTTATTGACACTTACACATCTTTCTTTTCTGCAGAAACACTGCTGGTTTCAATTAGCGCAAATTAATCAATAGCAGGGGGGCCATGCTGAGTTCCAGTGAAAGGCAGGTGAGGAGCACTGGCTGCATGTTAAACACAGAGATATGTAAAAGTGACAACTGGAGATGTGCTGTGGAGCTGAGCAGCAGGGCAGGAGCGGGGGGAGCTGCACAGCTCCAGGGCTGCAGCACAGCGTGCGCTGCGTGATGGAAATGCCTGCTTTTAATTACGGCTGCAAAACTTTAATAAGTGAGTGTGTGTGTCTGTGTGTGGGGTGTGTGTGTGTTACAAGCCTCCCTTTGTGCCTGCTCCACAGATGATGAGAGATGTTTCATCTCCTGCTTGCCATGGTGTGGGATGACTCAGGGTTTGGTTAACCTCAGGCTGTGAAGCTCGGTTTTGCTGGATTTGTTGGTCAGAGAGGGGCTGTATCAGCTACACCTGCACACCATTAGGGGTGCATGAATCTGCCTGGGGCTCTGTATGGGTCCCTGGTCTCAGCTTCCTCACACATCCCTGCTCCCGTGCCCGCTTCTGCAGGTACTGCCAGAACCAGATGCCCTGGGCCCTGGGACATCCCGGTCCCCCAGAAAGCTGTGGAGTTTTGGCCATTTTCAAAGCACAGCCCTGATGCTCACTGCTGTATCTAAGGTGGTGGTCAGACCACCATCCTAGAGCTGTCAGTGGAGACAGTCAGGGAGAGTGAGAGGAAAATCAGTGGAGAAAGCATTTTTCAATTTAAAAGGTGTTACTCATTTGAATTAACATGGGGATTATGTGCTTTTAGCTGGATAGTCAGATACAACTCCTGATTTTCTCCTCTGGCCACAGAGCAATCTGACTGCTCTGAGCAGGACCAGCCTGTCACAGAATCTCAGAATGGTTTGAGTTGGAAGGGATCTAAAAGATCATCCTACTCTAACCCTCTTTTTGTGAGTAGGGACACCTTCCACTAGACCAGCTTGCTCAAAGCCCGTCCAACCTGGCCTTGAACACTTCCAGGCATGGGGCATCCACATCTTTTCTGGGCTACCTGTTCTAGTGCCTCAACACCCCCACAGTAAATAATTTCTGCTTAATATCCAACCTAAATCTACTCTCTCTCAGTTTGAAGCCTAAGTTACTCCTTCACTCCTTTTTTTGTTCCCTCTCTGTTTTATGTGCAGGCAGGGCTTTCCCTACTGCAGCTCTTCCAGCTCCTTTGTACTGGTGTATTTCTGAATGTCCCTACCAAGCCATCACAACATTTGCAACCTCAGCACAGACACCCTTAGACCTTGTCCACATGGTGCTCTCACTGGATATGACAAGCCACACTGTACCTGCTTTTTTTCCCCCACATCTGCAGGATCAAACCATTGCAAACTCACGTGTTCAGCTCTTCGTCTTTCTTCCTGCCATATCCCAGGCAGCAGCAGCAATAATCATTCCAGGATCAAAACCTACTTTCTAATATCCAGCTTTGGTTGATGATGATGTATGAAGCAGAGAGAAAAGAGACAGCTTGATTTTCATAGGCTAGGTGTTGACCCTGCTGGGCTTAGTGTAGCATGAAACTAGTTTTGACTAGTAAACTGAATAAACATACTAGGGAAGCTGTAGAGGGGCAATATATATGCAACACTAAGGTGCCATTTTTGCAAAATGACTTTGATTCATCAGAGGGCTAAGCTGATGCCCAGTGCATTAGAAATTCTGTGAACAGAAGCTCAGGGAAATATTTAAATTCATAATCTGTTTGCAGGAAACAGCTCCCTCTTCTACTTCAAAATGTGAAGCCATTTGGCTGAGCAGCTCAGGGCAAAGCCCATGGGACATGGTGCTGCCAGGCAGCCCAAGGGATGCAGCAAGGAGGTGAACAAAGGCCTCCCTGCTGCACTGCCAGGTCTGCAAGGGCCAGGAGAATCCTCTGCACGACAATGTGGTAGAAGGAGCAAGAGCTGGTTTGTTAGCAGAAAAACTATGCGTCCTGTGAAATTCCATCTAGGCAGAAACAGTAAAGTAAATGGTTGGGAGCTGGTTTCTTTGCAGTAGAAGACTTGACAGAAGAGTGATAAAAATAATGGTTATTTCAGTTCACAGAAACTCTTCCCAGGCAGGGCCCCATGGTTTTGGCATGCCATTCAGTGCTCAGTGCTCTGGCAAGTGGCCTGTCCTTCTGGATCTGCACCACAGCACCATCCGTGGCACAGGACTGAAATGGTGACAGATTTAAATTTCAGGTATGTCACAAAGCAAGAGGTATTCTGGCTGGATTCAGACAGATCTGAAACTGATCCTCAGCTTTTGGATCAGCTCAACTGATCCAAACTCAAGGGTGGCTGTGCCTGTGACTCCAGGGTGAGTCTACCTCAACAGGCAAATCCTGTTCTTTGTTCCCATGGAAGGGGTGCTCCGTATGTTAGCAGGATTTTTATGGATGCACTATGAAAGAAGCACAGACCCAGCAGACATCCTACTGAAAATACTTTTGAAGCTGTATCTTCCCTGGCAGGAGCCAAAATGGCCAATCTCTGTGTGTGCTCCAAACTGGTCAGATGTAATCCCAATCTGGCATAAGAGCCATATCATCATTTTGGCAGGATGCTGCTCTCTCCTTAGTGAAAACATTCCCTAAAGGATTCTAGCATGTCTTCATGAATTATAGGACATTTCCCTTTAATCCCTGCAGCAGCAGACAGTAATAACAAAAAATCTGCATCTGTTGTCTTCATTAACACTCCAGTGCCTGATTGTGATTTTTTGGATTGCCCTTGAATACATGGACTGGGAGCTCTGCTGTCCAAAACTACAGCCCCTGCATGGTGAGGGTTCCCTTCACCAAGCTGGGTTAGTCTGGAGGTAAAGGAACGATATTATTTGTGCACAACATGGCACATGCCTGCTCATAATCAAAGAAAGTCAGAGCTCTTACCATTGCTGTCCTATGGTAGGACAATAAAAAACTAGATTGAGGTCAGTGGATTTTGTGGACAAGAGGACACTCTCTGTATATTTTTCCTTCTGGGCAACAATGGCTTCCACTGAGGAAAGAGAAAATACAATAAAGAAAATCTCATATTGAAATACATTTTTCTATTAAATATAGAGGTCAAAGGAGGAAGAGTGAGAGAGGAAGAGATCCTGGCAAAGGTTTATTTAATATAAGCTACATTTTTCTCTTTTTTTTTTTGAGTTACAGAGGATAAATTGAGCATTTTAATGTATTCCATAATGCTGCAGAAACATGACCTTGAAGTTAGCACAGAAATCTATTTCAGGTTTTATTTAGCAGCTGTGTAGCCTTTCAGAATATGAACTTTAATAGGAGTAGAGCTAACAACCAATTGTCTTCACTCAGGCATGATCATAATCTGATTCATGAACACATACTCTTCTCTATTGCTATTTGTTTAATTTTTCATCCTTCGAAATAAGTGCTCAAATCCCTATTCTGGCTCCTAGATCAAGACTTAGGGCCCCTGCGTGTTTTATCTGCTTCTGTGAAGGAGAAGCACTTGGGAGAAGAGAAGCACACTCCAATCACTCTGAGAGCTTTTGCTGCTCTGAGAAAACTTCCACAGCTCACAGTTCTTCCCAAACTGATCTATTGTGCAGCCATTTTCAAGAAAATAAAATCAGAATTCTCTTCCTTTGGAATTCATTGAAATGTGTTTCTAACTTCAAAGAGAGGTTTTCCAAAAAAACTTGTTTCAAGTTGCAAGATTCACTAAAATTAGTTTCCCTCTCTCTCTCTCTCTCTCTGTCTCTATCTATCTCTCGCCTTTTTTTTTTTTTTTTTTTTTTTTTTTTTTTTTTTTTTTTTTTTAAGGGGAGGAAATAGGTATTTGGTAGACGTATATTTTGGTAGGAAAAAAATACTGTGATGGAAGAAATCACACTGTGCAGAGTACGTTTTTCCTAGCCCAGCCCATGATATACCAGGATAACAGCACACACCTCTCTTTAAAAACACACTTAAGAAAAACAATAACTTTGTAGCAGCAGATGAACAACTTGCAAAAATACAGAGAATGAAGAACCAGCAACAAGCAAGCCCTGTTCCAGTCTACTTGCTGCCTTCTTGATTGATAGGCTGGAGGAAAGAAGCAGCATCTCTTGATTTCATTGCTGGGTTCCCTTTCTGCCTGCCTGTGTGAGCGCAGAGCCCTGCACCTGCTCCATCAGATGTTGTTTGCTCAGCATCGCCCTCATCACATCTGAAAGCCCATCCAGACATCTCCAGCACTGCCCCATCCTGACCCTTTCCATTGAGGCTCACGGGGTCTGATCAAAGAGGCTGTCCTCTCTTTCACCTTCCAGTCACCTCTGGCAAAGGCAAGGAAAGGGCGAGGAGGCACAGGGGAGGAAGGAAGCCGTAGAGAGTGGTATAAATGAAGAGAGAAGGAGAAAGTTATCCACCCAAAGAAACGTACACAGAATGAGTGCGGCTGACAAACTGTCACTGCCGGTGTCCTTCACTTCCCTCGCTGTCATTTGTAATTCATCAGAATCTGAGAGAAGAGTCAGAATCATAACAGGATGGTGTCTTCCATCACAAGAAACTCCGTTCTTCTAATTAACTTTCCCACTGACCCGGAGACAAACGCTCTGTGTGTGCGGGTGGTGCTCGGAGTCTGAGAGGGGGATTGCACTCTGATGTCTCCACGTTTGCAACACTGCTGTTTGATTGGTTTGTGGGGAGAGGGGGGATTAATTTGTGCCTCTAAAGCATGCATGGATAGTCTTTAAATTTGCTTGAAACAGAGCTTTCCTTTGCCTGTTGTGATCTGCCCTTGTCTGAGGGGAAACGTGCTTCCTGTGCAGCACAGCAAACAGCTTGGAGACTCCATCCAGATGATTCTGAAGGAGTTCTCTGAGTCCTTTTGTGTGAAAAAGAGATTTCTGGGCCTCACCCCTCTGCCATGGATGTTGACTTTACACAACTCTTACCGAACCCACCCCTCATCCCTCCTACAGACAGGCGGATGGAGGGCCAAAGCTGTGCTCCAAGGAGCACCATGCCAAATCAGACCAGAGACTCAGCTCATGCCATCTCTTTTCTAAAACAATAATTGATGTTCAGGAGTCATTCTTAACAACTGGGTGGAAAAACAGGTGTAAACCTCTCAATTCTTTGGCCAGTGGTTTGTGGCTCAAGGAGTCCCATAGATTTAGGGAAAGGTGATGTTCTAATCTGCACAGGGATTGAGTTGGGGATAGGTCACAGGAATCCAAGTGCACAAAAACGAGGTTTAAAAAAGCTTCAAGGTTTCCAAAATAAGACTGCAAGGCTTTGAAAAAGATATGCTAAAATATAGTCAGTCAACCATTGCAGAAAACTTGATAGTGAAAAACTGATTTATTATCGATGCCATGAGATGAAATAATTTTTTAATGTTTCTTTTGTAATTGAGCAGTAAGATCCTAATGGACTATAGCCAAGCTGGACCTAAATGTTAGAGCAAGCTACTCTGTAAGCAGTAACTGCCTGATGCAACAGCCTGGAAATCTTGGGGTGACTTAACATAAATTAACAAGTAGAGGTTTATAATGCATTAAATATGACAATTAATCTTACAGTCAGTGAAGCAGCTCCCCTATGAGTTATTTTGATGTCAAATTACATTTTACTTTACTCTCCCTGAATCCCCTGGTCTCACTCTAGATCCAATAAATTTTATATTCACAACACCAATCAGTAGAGTAAAAACTGTTAAAGAGAAAGGTAAAAATGGAGTTGCTTATTTAGAAAATAGCTGGCTATAGCAACCTTATATAATCTATGTCTCTCAAAATCACTTATTACTTTAAGGAGGTGAGATTGGTGGCCACATAGTTTATTTGAAGCCTGTCCAGGCTGCAGGTTGTTTCCTAGTGCTGCAAACAATTCTGAGTGGAACCCACATGCCATAATGCCAGATAAAGCTCAGCCAACAGTGCTGCCTCTGCCATGAAGCACAAAGCCTTACCACAGTTATTATGTTCAATTAGTCTTCCTGTCTAGTTTGAGCAATTACATGTGAGGAATTTTTTTTTTTAATGAAATATGCTTACATTACATCCTCCCTTCCAATTTCTCATTGCATGGATAAGATTATTTCTTTATACCATGTATGAGGAGATCAATGGCAAGCTAAGCACATTGCAGAGCCCACCATGTGTCTGGTAGGCACTTTAAGAAGTTTATGAGGGCAGCAACTTGTCATTTGACTGGTCATTTGCAAAAGATATATGAAACACAGTCAGGCGAGCAGAGGATGAAGTGTTGTTTATTGCAGGAAATGTGATGGGTCCTTCCATGGAGAGAGAAGCAGGATGACCTTGGGGCTCATCGGTCCTGCTGAAAACAGGCAGATGAGATTAAAAGAGGTGTCAGTATTTGTGCACGTGCAACCACAAGTTCAGGGAAGAGTCAGTAGAACCCAATCAGTGGGAGGTGGGATCAACTACAAAGATGGGTAAAGTGTGGATAGAGTGTGTAGATGAAGAAGGTGTTGACATAAATTTGACTGACACATGATCAGTTGATTGGGAGTCATCTTGACAGCAGAGTCCTCTGTTCCCTGGTATGGAAGGTCATGTCCTCCACCTCAAGCCCTAGCCAATATTTCTGGAGGACCCACATTCAGGCTCTAGAATCTAAATGCTCTTTTCAGTTTTCCAGGCTGTTTAATTCATTCAGCTAAAAATAACCCTGGTGTGCAGCAGGGCACGGGGGGATGTCTGCTGGGAGGTCATGGATTAATTTATTTAGTCCATAAATTAGAAAAAAATACTGGCCACAAATGTAAGCAAGACAGATGCTGAGGAAAGGATTGCAAGCCAAAACCCATTAGCAGGAGCTTGCACAGTGTGTGTGTGTGTGTATTAGCCCTGGGGTCAGCAGAGTGGGGGCCTGGAGACGCCTGATTGCTGACGTGAGATGAAAAGCTCTTCAGCAAATGGGCCCCGATTTCACCTGCACTCAGCTGCCAAGGGGGCTGTTTCTGAATGGCCAGGTGTGGCCTCCTGCCCCAAGCTTTGCCAACTTGCACATGGCTGAATGAATCTGCTAAAATGATCAGCTGGGAAATAGCTAATATCGTTAAATACCATTTAAGCTGTCATTTTTACGTGTAGAGTCAACACCCCTCATGATGAATGGGTCAGCTCTCACCTCAGGGAGTGATCATTGCAGGTGCGTTGCTGCCTTGGAAAAACATCAGGGTCTTGCTTTGCCCTGGCTTATATTTAAGCCTACAGCACAGTTTATGTAAAGGCAAGATTGGGCCCTTAGGAACCATGTCTGTCACGAGGTGCATGAGAAAGAATAAAGGAAGAATTCGTGATGTCAGATTTTTGATTTTGCTGAAGTTTCAACACAGCACAAATTCCCAAAGCTCCAGGAAGGAGCGCTGAAATTTTCTTTAGCAGGCTAATGATGTTTGAGGCTATTTTTCTTGTTGCAGACAACTGCACACCAATAGCAACAAAAAAAGAGCCTAATGAACCTGCAGAAACGTATGGCCCTAATGAAGATGAAAGCCTCACTTGCAGCCACCTTGCCTAGAAACACACACAGAAAAGGAGAAAATTGAAAAAAGAAAAGACAAGGTGCCAGCTGCTTGGAGAGATTTCAGACACACAACTGGGTCTGCAAAAAGGAAGAAAGGAAGGAAAGGAAGAAAAAGCTTTTCCCCTGGGGTTCTTCTACAGGATCATTCTTCATTGCAGCTGAGTTTGCATTAAATGGCACAGCTGGTTGGAGGAGGAAGGCTTCTGGGTGGAGGGAATACAGAGATATATATTTTTAATGGGCTCATAAGTTTCTGGAGAGAGAAATGAAGAGCTGTTAAGCTTCTTGAGCTGAATAGTTCTTCTGATTCCAAGAGCCCTGAGTGCTGCATTGCCTCTGGTGATTGTCAGCTCTCTGCGATCTTCACTCCATTTGTTATTTTATTTGTGTGAGAACAAACAGCCTATCCCCTGATAAGATTTACAACTAATGCTGAGCAGGATTGTACAGAAAATACCAAAACTTGTACTGTAAGTCTTGTTGGTTTTTACTGAGATCTGTTCCAGGATAGAAGACATTAGTTTACCAGCTTTCTCCCCTGGAAGCTGCCTTCAGGGCTCAATTTTTAAATTTTTTTCCTGGTGAAAGAAGTTTGTCTTTTATCTCCAGCTCCTTGTGATCTCTTGGAGTGGCAGGAAGTGTCAGGCATGGGGCTCACTGAGTTTTGTGGGTAGGCAAGGCTGGAACAGCAGAAGATGCTGCCTGTCAGGTCTGAAGTGGGTTGGTGGAGCTGTGCTGCAGTCCCTGTCCACATCCTCACCAGTGCCACAACACAAAGATGACATTTCCAAGAGACAAAGGTTTTTTTACTCTGGCAAAACATACATAAAAACCAGTTGCCTAATGAATACAGTTTTCCAGTGAAGGGGAATAAAACTTACCAGCAGCAGACTTAAGTCCTGCATTCAGCCCTTCTGTTAAAAGTCATTGGGTCACCCTGAATTTAAGAGCTGAATTTGAGACCTTTTGTGTGGGATGTAGTCTGGAATAAGAAGAGCTCTTAAAAGGGATGATAATCTCTGCTCTGACTGTTCCTTGCATTGCAGTGGTGCCTTTGGATTTAATTTTCAGAGAGGCAATACACATGCCAAGTACTGTCCAGACTCAAAGCAGCACAGCCCAGGAGGATAATGTATACCTTAGGAAAGAGCAGAAATGTCTGACCTGCTAATAACAATGAAAACAATTTTTCCAGGGAGTCTATCTGGAAAATATACAAACAGAAGGAAAAAATGAAAAGGACAATGCTCCAATGCTCAAAGATGTTTCAAAGGCACAATTTGAGCTGCAAAGGTGAAAACAGAAAAGGGGGAGAGAAGAAGAAAAATAAATCCCTGTCTCATGGGGCTGCTGCTACAGGGTCATTCTTCATTGCTGCTGCTGCTGATTCTGCATTAGAGGTGTAGCTGATTAAAGATTTGGTTTTGGGGAAGGTTAGGGGTGAGGTAATACACAGATATATATTTTTAATGGGCTTGTAAGTTATTAGAAGGTGAGATGAAGGGCTGTTCAACTTCTATGCATGAAAAGTTCCCAGAACCTTGAATGCTGCCGACATTTTACTAATTGCCTTTATGTCCTCAGTCTTTAGTCCTGTTAAGATTTTTATTTGTGCGCTGACCAACAGGAGCTGTCCTCTGCTAAGATTTGTGACAAGTGTTTGTTGTTTGTCCCCAGCACAGACTGCACCACTGCTGATGATATCCATAAAACATTCTCTGGTTGGATACAGGTCACTTTGACATGGAACTGAAGACATGTAACCACTCCCCACCACAGCACAATGAACTCTTCTGCCTCTGGTTTGAGGATACAACAAATCCATTTAAGTTTCCAGCACAAGAACCAGGTATGTTGTGGCTGCAGGAGGCAAAGCACTGATTTGGTGGGTGCTTGCTCTGAAAGTTCAGAATTGCTCAAAGCCTGCTGGTGGAGTGACTGTGCTGGCTTTCTGCATCTGATCCTGCAGGCATCCTAAAACCTGGAGAAACTTTCCATTGCCCTCTCCAGCTGGTTACAGAAAAATACAGCCTTGTTTTCAGACCAAACTCAGTCCCTGTGACTGAGCTTAGTTGTAGGACGAAGGGCTTAAATCATTGGCTTGTGAACTTACTGCACCCGGATTGCATCACACCAGCATGTTCACTGCAATTCCAGCCTGTACAGCTTCTTATCCTATCTGTGTCACATATTGTTGCTTGCTAAAGTCATACAGTTGGAGTAAAATACATCTCGTAGCTGCATATTTCTTTTTCTCTTAAGCAGTAAGATGTTTCTGGCCAGGAGGGCTCATGTGCCCAAATGCCTCAGTTGCAGTGTACTTTTTCCATGAAATATAGGAAAAAAAAAGAAAAGAAAAAAAGATGACACAGGTTTCTTCTTCCCACCTCTCTGCCTCAAGTGGATTACTGAGATTTAAAACAAACAAAAATTGCTACACAGCCACCTCTTGCCCTCTTCTCTGAGAACCAGCCCTGGAGATGTGGAGCGTGGATAGAAGAATCATTAGAGTGTGATAAATAAACCTATCATGGGGATAACAGAAGTCCTGGGCTACACGTATCAGGCAGATGGAAGGAGAAAGAGGTCACACCAGTGAGGTGAAAGGGCAGTGTAGCATGCAGGTAGTGTTTAAAAAGGAATTAGTTAAAGTAAACAAAACAAAACAGAAAAAAAAAAAAAAACAACCAAAACAGAGTGAAAATAATCCCGTGATGGACAACAGGAGAGAAGATAAGAAAAGACATTTATTCGAAGCAAAATTTTGGGGCTAATTACAGTGAGCAAGGGTATGAGGAATGTAGGAGGAAGAAAAAAAAAAGAGGCAAAAAACTAAATTACAAAACCAAAACATGTTGTTGGTGTTTTCAGGGAGAATCTTACCAGAATGGCTTCCTGATGTCTGGCCAGTTTTGATGAAATCCTGCTTTACTCTTCATTTTGTTAATTGAGATTGTGAAGATATTTGGCTGTAAAACAGAACTTTTTGGCTATTGTTTTCCTTTTAAATGGAATCTTTTTTATGTTTTAATGAAAAATTGGGACAGGAACACCTTGTTTTCATTATTTTTCCTTTCTTTTAACATTAGTCATCTACAACAAAGAGAAGAGAGATAAGATAGGATTGCTATTCTTAGTGCCTAATGCAGATTCTTGTGAATGTTGGAATAAAGATACGTGGGCTCAGATTGTCTTTCCCTCATTTACACATTTCTCTTGATTGGAATTATAAATTCATCTTTGCCTCTGCCTGGATTCCTCTATTTTTCATTTAATTTTCAAGGGGTTTTTGTTTTATTTTGTGTTTCAGACCCAGTATCTCTCTGTTTCTATTGACTGTGACATTGTCTCCCTTTTGTGGGTGAGGATCATCACTGGGGCTCAATGGATCTTTCAGGCTGTTTCTCCTGTGGTCACTCCTCTTCCAGACACCACCACTGATGCTGTGCTTCACAGTATCACTGCATCAGTAGTAAAAATCTGAAGCAATCAGCCTTGTCCAGGAGAGGATGAAGCATGTGATAATTTGCAGAGTCTCAGCATGTCCTGTTGGTGCCTTCAAATGGGTCAGCAGCTCCACAATCCTCTGCTGCAAGTGTTCACATTGCAAGGTCAGGGGATGTGTCCTGACAGACTAGGACAAAATCCAAGCAAAAACGGATTAAACCAATGTCTGAGGCACTAAGTGGGCTTTGGATTAGAAGACTTGGATCCAGAAGAAGACTGTCATGTGAGGGTATTCCTTTGGAGCAAGAAGGGGTGGCTTCCTTCTCCCCAGTACACCATGCAAATTCATGGTGCATTGTGAATTTATCTTTATTTGCATCTCTTTGGGTAAAGTGGAGAGCTGAGTTTCAGAAAAACGAAAGTTTTGCTAACCACAAGCTTTCAGAGACCATTTTCACAGCAAGTCAAAAGGGAGATAAGTTGGTCTTTAGGGCAGGCATATTTATGCCTGAGACACCCAGAGCCATTTCAGAAATTAGTGCCTGCCTGGAGAACCTGTTTTTCAACAGAATAGAGAGGCATAAAAAGTCCCTATGGATTTCTCTTGCCAGGTACCTCTGAAATGCACCACACTTTGAAAGAATATCACCATCTAGTACTGATTGCATGTTGTTCCCCCCAGGATGTGACCACTGCCCTCCATTGTTACAAAGCCATGGGCAAAACAACAAAGAAAATGTCCTTCAAATCTTTGTTAATAAGTGGTTTTCGAGATTCACGGTATTTTGCTTTGTGGTTGCTCTGTGCTTAGAGATTGTTCTATCATCTGCCCTAGATAGAACATGATTAATAAAGAACTGTTTTAATTTTTGCCGCTGACCTTAATTGCACAGGTCAGAAATGAAAGCAGCTCACCATATGCCAGACATTAAGGTCTTGAGCAATTCCCCAGCAAACGTTACACTCCCAGGATTGGATTGGAGCACAGCCAGTCTGCCCTCATTGAAACTTATAAATTGCCTTTATCTTGCTGGCAATGTAAAATTAAATTGGTATAAGGGATATCACATTGTTGATGAAGATGTACAAGGCAGAGTTAACTCCAACACAGTGAACTTACCACGAGATATGAAAAATATCTTAATTGGCTCAGCACCTTTCTTGCATGGCCTTGAAGAAACCCAGTGTTCCTGAAAACTGTAGCAACATTAAAGAAAATAATCTTTGTTCATGCTCTTTGTGTGTTTTTGTACAGCTTTTCCTATACTGCTCATGAACAGTGGAGCACAAAACAGGATGTATAATAGTTTAGATGACACTTAGCAAGCTATGGTTGTATTTAAAAAGTGTGATATATTTATGGCCTGCAATCCTTCTCTCACTACAATTCTTCCCTCAGCTCTATTTCTGTCCAGTGTCCACGGAGAACTCCTTTTATCAATTTTTTTCATCTCTAGCTATAATGACAATTGCATGATGTAAATGTAGCAGCAGCAGGGAATCATTGACTAGAGATGGAGTCTGGTGAACATTAACCCTTCTGGGCTCTCTCAGCATTTAACCTCAAAATTTAGAAATAAATGACAATGAAAATCATTCCAGTAATTTTCTCTTTTCATGAACCTAACCAAAGAAATTAAAATCAGCCAAGACCTTTTGGGTCAGTGTGGTCAGTGTGTCCTGCTTCCCTTGAGCCAGAGTCCTTGTGGTCTGTTACTTGTCTTTGAGAGAAGATTGGGAAGTTATTCTATTACTCCCTTGTTACAATCCCTCTAGAATTCTAATCACAGTAATGTAATTGTGACAAACTGAGGCAGACATTTTCCAGAGTGGGAGAGTAAGCAAGGCAGGGTGTGTACTCAGGGGTTTATATTCTCAAACAGCACAGCTGCATAGAGACTGAGCCCCAAAGCAGTGGAGCCTGTTCAGCTGGGAGGGACCATGGAGCACACTGGAAAAGCCATCAAAAATCCCAGGGGTCTTTTCCACTCCTGTGATGGATGTGCATGTAGCCATGGAATTGTGTTACACACACAGAGGAGGCGGCACTGCCAGCAATTCCTTGCATGCTTGATCCCCAAACCAGAATGTGTGTATCCTGCTATGAGCCCTGGGGCTGTGAGCCCTGGGGCCTTTGTGGAAAAGGGCACAGGCTTCTGGCAGCTACACCTGCAAAGGGAAAACCAGGTTGGATGAGTGAGGGAGAGACTGGGCAGTGAGCTCTGAAACTCCATCAGTCAGCTGTCCTTAACCCTGGGTGATGTGTGTTACTGGCCGGACCTTCTGGGTGCTTGATGGCAGAATCATTAAGGGATTTATGCCCTCAGCTGCCACACTCAGACACTTGCCCACTGTCCTTGACATGAGATCCAAGCTCTCATAAGGTGTAAGGGTGGCAGAATATTTCTCCTGTGACCCTAGAGATGGTTTCAGCACTTGAAGACTGATGATGCCTCCAGCACTGAACCTGGAATGAGGTAAGTGCACTTTGCACACTCCTTCACTCACATTTATATCAGTCAGTATGGACCATATTCAGTTTTGGAGGGTTCCCACAGGAGCCTTCTTGTGAGTTTGGGCCTATCTGAAAATTGGCAGTCCTCAAAGTGCCAACAGTAAGATCTGGAGCAGGGTCAGGGGAAGCAGGGGATACCCCACAAACTATCCATCTGGACACAGGAGGAATCAATACCTTGTAGCCCCTAGGTGTTAGGGTGAGAAACTAATAAAGGCAGCAGATGGGGATCTGGTAGAGAGTCTTTAGTAGGCTGGCTGAGTGCCTGACAAACCACAGGGAGAAAATCACAGTATTAAAAGAAGCCCCACGCAGAAATGCACTGAAACACTGCCAGCAAAACATCCGAGCAGCTCGCCAAAGGGCTTCCTGCACAGCAGAAGTCAAACCTGCTGCCTCCTGCATCCCCTTCCTCCTTTTTTTCCCAGCCCTGATGCCATGAAAGAGCTTGGGTGAGCATCTCATCAAGCATCCATCTCCCACCCTGCCTCTCCTCATGTTCTCCTAGACCCTGAGGGATGAACAAGCAGCATCCAGGTTGTACATGGGCCATGTCTGGAAGTTTTTAAAAAGATGGAGAGAGAGAGAGAGAAATATTTTAGCAGAATATATCTGTTAACTGGCTTCTTCACCTAATTAGCTGTGGAAAAGTCACCAGATGGACACAGATTTTAATGATGGCTTCATTCAGAGTCTTGGAGGAGTGGGTTGGATATAAGAGATAATTATCTTGACTTTTAGATGTAAAAGGATTCTATTTTATTCTGCTTTTTTTCCCCTCTAGTTCATTTTTAATGAAAGAGAGGAACAGTGAAATTCAAAACATCAAATAAAAAAAGGAAGGTTGACAATCCATCGTTTAATCTCTGCTTAGTGCCAGCCTGGAGTGACATTTCTAAGGATTGGTTTGATGGGAAGCTTGTTTGTTCATAAATTGCCACAAAATGGCATTCTGGGTTTAGCCAGGGAATTTCCCCCTCCCTCTGTGTGCTGGGAGGAAAGTTAAAGCCATATGATTAAATGTCTCAGGGGATGGAAGTGTGTTTTCATGGCACAGAAAGGAATATGGACAGGAACATCACAATTATTCTCCTTCATACCCTTCATGCCCCTGGATCCTACACTGTGGACAATAAGAGACATCAAGAAGAGATCATGAGAGCATATCCACTGGTGTACAGCTGCATCAGAAGGTGATAAAGACCTCAGAGGGGCTGCTGGAAACCTCTTTTAGCACAGAGAACAGAGCCTGTGTCTGCAGGGCAGGAGAGCTGCTGCTGCTGGTGAGTGGGTGAGGGAGGGTGGAGAAAAAGGTGGCAAACAGAGGACTGGAAGAAACTGGGAGGTGACAGAGGACAACTCTGTCTTTGTGGTGCAGGGGACAAAGATCCATTTCTCTACAGGCCTCCTCCAGCCTGCTTCCATCTGGCTGTGGATAAGAAAACATCCATGAGCAACCCAGAGCATTGAGCAGCTGCAGGCATGAGGGGTGAGTTTTCAGGAGTTAGGATTAAAGAAAAGTGAGGTTTACCAAATCAGCGGCATCCCAATGAGAATGTGCTGTAAATGGGTGCTATGCTTAGGTCTGGGGTATGCTCTGAGTAACATCCACAGCATGCCTTTGATGATACTGATCTGGGTCCAGTTGGAGTCTTACAGGTGGCTGGAAGCGGATTTCAATTCAAACCTTATTAGCAGTATGGACACTTAGACCTGAAAAGGGTGGATGCACACGCACATCTCAGGGACCAGCCTTTTCTGCCCCCTGATCTGATTTTGAGAGAAATCTGGGTTTTGCCAGCAAAACCTCTCATCTTCGTCAGTGCTCCCCAAGCACCTGATAGAAAAGGAAGAACACAAACTAGATTCAAAACATAACAAATTGCCACATTTCTTTTGAAACTACCCTGATGACTCAGAACTTTCAGTATATGGCTCTCAAATTTGGCCATTGCCTTTCAAATTGAGTGCAGTCTCTGGGGACAAGCTTTGCTTTCCTGTATCATAGTGAAGGGCCTGATAGTAGAACACACTGCGGGAAATGCAGTATATACAGAAGAACAAAGAAACAAAAGACAAAAAAGCCTCCAGTTTCTGAGAGCTTATACAGGCATCTGGATAAGTGGATCCTGTTATCCGTGATTGAAATAACTGGGACCTCTGAAGTCCAGAAAATGAGGAAACCACTTGAGAACAACACTGTTGGAGAGGCTTTAGCATTCACTCTGCCAGGGTAGCCCGTGAGACCAGTCTTTCACACTGTGCTCCAGCCCTCTCTGTGCAGTTGCTGTGCAGAAGAAAATTTGCAGAAATAGAAGTTGATGGGAAAATTCAAAGTAGGTCATTCAGAGCTCTTGCAATGCCTCCCTTTCCAATCACATTTTCAGCAAAGAAGGAAAGGATAAACGGGAAAACATTTATTGTTATTGTTACTATTATTGTTATTGCCATTATTTTACCATCATTTTCCAAATTGTCATCAGTCTTATGCAGATTATGGCTCTTTGAAATGTTCAGGTGTAAAGTGTAAACTCTTCTCCCAGGACTTTGCATTAACTTCAGCTGACAGCCTTCCCAGCCTGGAGGAGAGGGTTTGGGATGAAGCCCTGTGTCCATAGGAAAAAGTGGCACAACCCCTCAGAACAACATTGCAAATCACAAGAGAGGTCTTGGACCAGCTGTGGTTGTAGCTAGAACTATATTGATAGGTAAATGTAGATATGGGCATATCCATATACACTTGTATATAAAGCTGTGGGATGCTAGTAGGTATTATTGCTTTAGAGTGTACAGGAAAGTTGGGATAAGAATAAAAGCCTACCCTGTAACCAAAAATATGTTAGGGTGTAATTAGGGATAAGAGTAGAATCAGCAAGTCTGGAGCTAAGCAAGGAACCTTAGGCTCGTAGAGTTTATCAAATAAAGGTGCCACATTGAGCCCCACTGAGCTGGTAGCCTTGGTGTGCCTTCCACAGAATGCCTGGACCTTTCACCAGGAGATTCTTTCCTGGTGATTTACTGAGGACCTTGTTTAACATGAGATCAGACATCATTTCCAAAGCCATTAAATTGTTTTTGGCTTAGCAATGTGGCTAGATTTTTCATTCTAGTTTTCCTAGGGGCTTTATTATCGTGTGTAGCTGCTTTCTGTGTTTCAGATAGAAGTAAGTGTGGTATTCATCATTTTGAGCTGCTTGTATTGAACAGCTGCCTTTGCTTTTGGTGCACCCTCGAATTTCAGCTTGTTTCTGTATTTAACTAAGTGATTAAAAATAGGTAGAAAAGTCTCTGTGTTGCAAAGTCATTCAATATTTGGAGAGAATCTTAAAGAGGAAAAAAAAGTCCACTACAGAATATATACAGCTTCAAGCTTTAAAAAAGGGAAATGCTCAGAGATTAGTGTGGGGTCTTTTCTGTTAAGCACTGGGGATTGTCTGGATGAATTCCTTGAACTATCAATACAGCCAGAGGAACTGGATGTGCTGAGACCTTCCCTAGCAGTGCCCAGGCTCTCACAGGACCTGATCACACATTAGAAATGCCACGGTCAGGCCAGGGTGACCAATTCATTGTGCAGTTAAAGCTGTATCACTGCTGATGTCACTTAGAGCGGGTGATGACCTGAATATTTTCTTGTTTTAGCTGTGCTGTAATAATGCTCTCTTTTTTCTCCCCTTCCCTATTTATTTACATGGAGTGGGGCCATCAGAGTGACAAGTTAAGTTAACAAGATGGTTCATCATTTCCTCTTTTTGTAATTTTAATTCAGCAGATTGTTGCCTTGCATCTGCATGTGTGTTGGTGCATCTCACACTCCTCTGACACATCACCTTTCCAGGGCTATAATTTTTCATCTAAGATTGTGGACAGGCATTTGGAAAGTGGCCTCAACCAGTGAGGCGAGGCGAATTTGGATCATTTATATGAACCAAGGGGTAGAGTGATGCATTAAATACATGTCAAATTAGAACCAATGCTTCACTGTAAGAAAGACACCAATTAATGGATTCTGTGGGTTTGGGTTTAATAGAGCAGAAGATTTACCAGCCTTTAAAAGCTTAATATCAACACTGTTTTTTGAGTTAAATCATTTGTCAATGGCTTAGATCTTCCTGACTTCCCTGATACTCTGCAAACAGCACAGAGACTAACAGTGCTATGGTGCTCCTTGCTAAAAGTTTGTCAATCTCTTTCATGTCTGGAGCTTGAGTGAACAACAGGATGCACCTTATATAGGGAATATGAAAACATAAAATTAATACAGATAAGGATCTCTCTCTGTAGCTGTGACTGGCTCTCGCCAGCATCAGCAGCGTGATGAAGGTCAGGTTATTTGTCTGGCTTTGTCAAGTGCCTTCTCCTCTTCATTTTTTTAGAAATCTTTTCCTCCAGGTTACCTGCCCTTGGTCTTCATAGTTTAAGATGAGACACAACCATCAGTCTTAGTGCAGAGCTACCAGAGGATCACAGAATGGTTTGGGTGGGAAGGGACCTTAAAGACCATCTAGTTCCTTCCCCCTGCCATGGGCACGGACACCTTCCACTAGACCAGTTTGGTCAAAGCCCCCTCCAACCTGGCTTTGAACATTTTCATCTCATATGAGATAGGGAAACTGGACAAATGGTCCAGAACTACTGGGTTTTCTTGTGGGAACCCTATAAAATTTGATGGGATTTGTGTTGGAAATCATCATATCTACAGGTAGATTCTTCAACTCGCCATGACTTTGACCTGTCAATAGGAAAAGAGGTTATGCCCAGGTGGCACAGGATTTATTCAAATGTATACATAGAATCTTTTTTCCTTGGGTGTATTCAATGCTAAGAATGACTTACAGTGAGTCCATGAATATGTCTTTAAAATTGCCAAGACAATGAGCTTAAAAAAATATCATGTGTTGTTTAATCCTCATAAACAAAGGGATTTGCCATGCAAGATTATTTTAAGAGCATTCTTAAATTACTTTATTCCTTAACTACATTGTGTTTGTGAAAAGGCATGACTATGTGGTTTCTCAGATAATATTATTCCAACATAAGAATGCAAAGAACTATTTTCTTTTTTTTTAAAGGTAAACAAGCAAATGGAATGTAAATAAAGGAGAAATGCAAAATATTTGGACTTCTGAAGTTCCTCCAGGGTTGTTTTATGTATTTTAGAATGGTTTGCATTTTCCTTGCAAAATTCCCCTTGCATACAAAGAAAAGAGAGAGTTTTCAAGGATCTGAGGCTACATAAGAGTTTGAGCAAAGAAAATCGTGGTCATGAAAACACTGTTTGTATTTTGCAGTGACATACGACTCGAGAAGAGCTTTCTTGGGTCTTTCCTTCAAGTGAGAGCTCTCGTCACCACAACACTTCCACACCAGCTATTGCAGAAAAGATGAAATGCTAATTCAGACCACAGGAAAAGGTTATTCAAGTAAATTTCTGAGGTCACTGAGAGTAAAAATTTCAAATATTTGATCAAGAGATAATGCAGGATGTTTGCTTAGCCAATGAATTTTGTTTACAGCAGATTCTAAAAAACTTATCCAGGCTGTCTTCACTAGTAAGATGTCTAGGTGCAAAGAGAGAAGAACTCTGAATCTGCTCTTTTACCCAGGAAAGGCCTTTGGGGAAGATGAATATTATTGAATTTCTTACCTATACCTGTGTAAGCCCCACTGATGGATATGAGAATGATGCCTCCTCTCAAGAGGACTTGAGAGCTCTATATCATGTTCAACATTGTGTTCCTCAAAGAATTGTAGAAAATCAGAGTTATCATCTAATGAATTTGAGAAGATGTCTCCTGAAGGGGTAAATTACCATGCAGAATGTGTTCTTTTATTGTAAAGCTGTAATCTTATTTTACTGTTCTAATGATGTACTGTTTACTAATGATGCACAGTGAGCTGTGACTGGGGGAGCCCCAAGAAACATGACTGTTGTTTGTCATAGCAATATTTAATATATTTCATTAATACAGAGATGTTTTCATTGAGGACAGTGGAAATTCTATTGTAGGGCAGGATAAGAAGACATATTCATGCTATCTATCTAAAATCTACACCAATTATGTCTTCTTGCTTTTTCAAAACCAACCTTGATCCCAACAGTTGGTTGATCTCCTCAGTAACCAAAGACGACTCTGAAACATTCTCTCAAAGTTTGCTCTTGAGTGGACTGGAATATAGCTTACTAAAGCAGAAAAAGAAGGTCAACTTTTTGAGGAGCTGGTGGCAAGAAGCCTTTCAGTGAGGCTGATGTTTCAGTGGGCAGGGTTTGATGCTGAAGGATAAGGATAAGGATAAGGATAAGGATAAGGATAAGGATAAGGATGAAGATGCCTTTGAGAGCTGCCTGGTGGTCCTTCCATTTGACTCCATCTCCTGATGTGCAGATTGCTCTCAGGGAAGCTCACCCTGTGCCAGGCTCTGCAGGGATGAGGATGCTTCTGAATGGTTCTTTGTGCTTTCTCCTAAAGTCCCGCTCAGACTGAAACTCCCAAGAGCAATCCTATTTGCTGGTCACTCGAGGAGAGAAGTGAAATAGGGAATGGAAAAACAGCAAGGGATGGGGCTAGCTTGGCCAGGCCATCAGATCTTTGTTCCAGCATTCCCAGCTCTGCTCCAGCAGTTCTGCCATAGAGGAAGTCTTGCTGTAACAGATCTCCTGTGGCTGTAGCACTGTCACTATCCAGACACTCCAGCCCTCTCCATCTGTCCACCTGCTCTTTCCCTTCCCAATGGACAGCAGAGTTTGGATTAAGAATTGCTGGGCTGGGAAGATATTCTGCTTGTGGGAAGAGAATTCTGGATGGGTTGAGAACAGCCTATTCATTCTCTTTGAAGGAATGGCAGGACTGTTGGAATAGCGCTGGCATCGGCAGTTGTGCCCACAACGCTACAGTGGAAGGAAGAAATAGCACTGGCTCCTTGCAAGAAGTGCTGATGCTGGAGTGGAGTGAACAGCAAGTGCTCTTAATAATGACAGCCACCTGTTTCATTAGCCATAGCTTCAAACAGAAAGGATGAGGGTTGCAAATCACCATGCAAAGCAGGCTGGCAAGGACCAGATAAGGGCAGGGAGTTGCCAAAGTCTCTGACAGCAGCTGAAGCAACAGATGTGTTGCACCAAAGAGTGCCAGGAAGGGAACAAATGGCCATGGCTGCATTTTCCCTTGGGCAGAGCAGAAGAGTGACACTGCCATTTGGCAATATTTTGGCCAGGTCTTTATATGGGTAGTTGACCTTGATTTGCAAGGCTGATACTTTTAGTGTCCTCCAGTTGGCACTTGCTGTATTAGCCACCTAAAGACACGTCAGCATGAAACCCAGACATAAAAATTTATCCCAGCCTAATTCATGGAAGGGACAGGAACTTATGGTGCACTAGCATGCTACTTGCATAAATTGCATCTCATTGCTTTTTATAGCTTACATATACACTATAAATTTTGTAAGAAGAGAGAGAAAAAGAGCTAAATAAGATTGAATACATGCAGAAAGAGAAGCTCCTTTTCCTTCCAGTTTCCAGAAGAGCAGTTGCTTCCCTTTTGTCTGGAGGTGTGAGCTGTAAGGAAGAGCAATGGAAGAATTTCAAAAAATTCAAAGCCTTGGCTTGGCTCAGATATGGCACCCTCAGCCGAATTGGCCAAGAACAGAGGCAGAAGCCAGGCTGGCTCAATGTTGAACGCCCCTGGAGCTCAGCTCTTAGTGAATGTGAACCGAGTGTTGAAGGAATGTAGGATGAGACTTGACTGAACCTCTGCCAAGATCCATCAAAGGCAGAGATTTGAAGAAGGATAGCCCTTTGAGATTAAGAAGAGCTAGGCTCTGTTTCTGGCTCTGTCTCATACTCCTGGGGTGACCCTGGGCAAGGCATTTAATCATGCAAAAAGGAATACCAGCTGTATCCTCACTTTACAGGGCTGCAGGGGTGTTGAAAGGACAGATTAATTAAAGTTTAGGAGAGACTGGAACAGAACAATGACAAGTCCTACATAAATAGCTTGTTTCTAGAGCTAATGGGAACTGCAAGCTGCAACCCCATGTGAATTTCTGACATTGCAACATTTGGTTACAAAGCAGGTTGATGCAAAACAGACAACTTAGGCAAAATAATGTCACTAATTTCTATTAGGAAGTAACAGCATGTTTCATTTTGGGTTATTTCAGGTACTTTCAGGCTTTTTGAACTCCTTTTCCCAACACAGTCTATCATACCAGGGCTCTCAGGATGCCTTGTGGCACTGTAGTCAGAGGAGAAATTCTATCTCATCCTGACAGAGGTAATTTGGCTCTGTACCTCTGTAATAATATGCAAATCTTCCTAACACTATCTTTTTCAAATCACTACAGAAGTTCAGGCAAGAATCTGCTGCTTGTGAGATCAATCTAAAATTCAGATTTGATTCAGCAGATCATAATATTTGAGTTGATGTCCACCACCCTATCTCCTACAGGTTTTTCACTCTGAATTTCCCATCTCAGAAAAATCAATGTATATTTAAGGATGGATTCTTTTGGAAACCATATGTTGCTGCTACAAGAACATATTGATACCTTTTTGCTGGTTGGTTATATGTGGTACATAGTGACTACTTCCATTTTCCAGTTCAGGCTAAAGCCCTTTGTGCTGCTCTATGAGTATATTAGAGCAGAAAATCATAGAATTCCTCATGAACTTAAGCTGTTTTATAATACACATAAAAGGTGAAATAGAGGGTGTTTCTGCTTTTCACCATAAAGCAGGCAAAAACTGTTAATTCAGCCAAATATTCCACTGTCTCTGTAAATAAATCCAAATCCCTCAATATAAAATGAAATGGATAGGTTGTTATTCCATTAAAAATAAAATAATTGTCTTTTTTTATTTTTGTATCCCTGACAGAAGTCTGAGGTTAGATAGATGCATGTGAATAGTATTGTAGGAACTATTTTGCTCATCTGTATGCAAATAGGTTAGGTAAAGTGTGGTTAAAAAAATGTGCAAAGAAAAATAAAAGAGATTTGTAGGAAGATCAGGAAAGCAATGTTTCACACGGGAAAAAAAAGGGTTTTGTTCTACATTTGACAATGACTTACAAATTACTCTTAACTTTGCCATGATAAAATTATTCGATCTCTTACACCCCCCCCAAAAAAAATTCAAATAATTTTTCAAAGGTAATTTACTATCCTATTAAAAAACAAACAAGCAAACAAACAAAAAAAGACAACCCCAAAAAACAACCTCTAACAAAATCACATTGTTATGACTTTATTGGGGGAAAAAATTATTTTCATTTGGACTGTCATCAAAATGCGTAATTTCAGGGAAAACGTAACATGAGAAATCAAAGAACTGGAAGTTTTGAGTAAAAAGAACTTTATGACATTTTTTGTACGGTGTCACTGAGTCCCTGTGAGCTGCCCATTTCCTCATCTGGGGAGCTCAGATCTGAGTTTCCTGTAACAAAGCAGCAGGTTTTGGAGTTGCCGTGTTCATTAAATTAAACCTCTGCTGCATATTCTAGCAGAAAAGGTGTTCTTTGTGGGAGAAACGGGCTACATTTTGTATGTGCTACCTACATCACCCTTGAGAAGGGTTGGACAGAGCTGGTAAAAGAGCAAAAGCAAATCTGTTTTTATGACATTTCATGATGTTTGATGATTTAATCTTGCCCACATATGGATCAGTATCTGTATGTGTACTAAAGGTAAGTTCTCAGGGATCCTCTTTGCCTTGACTGCTCTCAAGGAGCCACCACGAGCACGCCAGGCATGTGAAGGTGTATTCCAGCATTCCTGAGTGGCTGCTGACTCCTGTGGTGTTGGGAAAGGATTTCCTGTGTGGCTGCTGGGGACGGGAGCAAGGAAGCACACCCAGCTGATCCCTGCCAGACATGCTCTCACTTCAGGGAGGCTTTTAGACCAAAAGGGGCAAATGAGCCTCTTTTTGCTGGAGGTGATGGTGAAATTCATGATGAGTCTAATAGGACTGAACTTTCAGCCTGTGAAAATTTTAGGGATTACACTCTCTCCTCCTGTATCGTTTTTTTCCCCACTAAAACTCTTAAGACAGATTTCTCCTGTGAGGCCACTGGCTTCTACATTAGACTCCTTCTGAATCATAATCTCCAAATCCTATTCTGACTCCAGACAGCATCTCATTTTTTGGCTGAGGATTGAGGGAAGCCTCCTTCTTCCCATATGCAGGGACACAGGATCCTTTCATGGTTTCTGCTAAACTGTGCTGCTCCCAAGGCAGGAAACAACAGCACTATTTACAGGTTCCAGGTGATAAGGTGAGTCAATAGAAATCACAGTGGATTTTTGTTTTCTGAACCAAAAAGCCAGAACCCAACAAACAGACCCTGGCAACAAACTCCCAGAGTGGTGAGAATAATATTTGGTGGCCTCCCACTCCCAGCTTCTTCCGCACATATGGCAATCCTGCTGCAAAGGCACAGCACCTTCCACCAGCCTGGAAGACAGAAGTGAGGAGAGAGTCTGTCCTTCCACTGTGCCTGTGCCATAAGTGATTTTGGTGCTGCTGCTGATTATCACATCTGTGCCCCCACAGCTGATGCTCAACTCTTCCACTTCCCCCCAGCTTCCCCCCAGCTTCCCCCCTTCCCAGCTCAAACTCATCAGGAGAGGGTAGGGAAGGTGCTTGAAAATTCCCTTTGAAATCTTGCCTGTGAGGCATGGATTTATCAAAGCAAAGAAGTTGTTTGTGTGAGCACCTGCCCTGCCATCACATCAAAGGGAAGAACAAGAAGGAGTTTCAAAGGGGTGCCCTTGTTCCCCCTTCCCTATTTCTACACGCACACGCGTGTGCACACACAGGCACACACATATTTCCCTGCCTTTAGAAACCATGGAGCTTCTGCTGGGGCTGCTCCTTAATCTCAGTGCTGAGGGGGAGATTCACAATCCCTCACCACAGACACAGCATTCAGGGATTAACAAGCTAAAGCACTGCACCCCTTCCTGCCCTCAACCCACAGACAGATGCAGCTAAACCAGTGGTTCGGAAATGGCTCCTTAAAAGGTCAGGATTACCCACAAAAGCACATCAGCTCCTTTACCAAGAGACAAGAGAATGTTGTCTTTAGTACAGGTGACAGATGATAAAACAGCCTTTCCCATGTGTTCAATAAAAGCAACAGGCTCAGAGCCCCTCAAACACCTTTATCCTGGCTGCCGGTTATGAAGCCTCCTGACACCACTAAGACACAAGGCAGGACAAAGATTGCCCTGTTTTCTGAGGGGTGAAGCAGTGGCATATGCAGTGCAGTGACTTGAAGCCTCAGTGATGGAACAAACACACGGTAGAGTGGGGAACAGAGCCCCAGCCTGAGTCTCAGACTCAGAGACAGAGATGTCTGGCCTAATTTGTAGGCTCCGATTCATTCCATGGTTGGGATGAGGTGAACTCTGCTCTCAGCTCTTCCATAGAGTGAATTGGTCCTGTTGTTTCATGGGTGATGACTGGTGTATCTGCAGATGCCTGCAGACAGAGCAAGGATGAAAAGCAGCAGCCAGCATGGCCACAGCTGTCACTGTCAGGAGACAATGGACCTTCTTTGGCTTTGTGCTGTGGCCTCTTGCTGCTGCTTGCTCTGTTCTATGATCTTTTCAAATGTTTACACTTGGCTCATTAACTGGACATGGTGAAGTGGGTCTGGAACTGGTTTAATGTAGAAAATTATTTTGTGTGTCAATCTGCACACAGAGATCAGGATGAGAGTCTCAGGGAGCAATTTCATAGCAATGAGCACGTTTTCTTGAGGATGCAATGGCTTCATTCTCTCCAGGGTTCATCATCGCGTCTTATTCAGTCTCTACCATGCCCATTATCTTAAAAAGACACGTATATCTGTGAATGCCCCTCTTCTCCTCAACCCTCATTTTTCTTCCCAGGCGTGGTCATCATCCCTTGAACTTCAAGCACTTCTCCTCAGACCTCAGTTTCCTAACTAAGATTATTTATTGATAGCCTCTTTCTTTTCTTTTTTCTTTTTTTCCCTTTTGGCTCCATAGCTCATCAATTAACTGGAGAGGGTATTGATCAGTAATTGTGTCAGGTTTCCCAAAGGTTTCTGGGAAATGCAGCTGCTGCTGCTGCTTCAGATGATTGCATATGCTCTGTCTTTGATTCACAGAGCACAGCCAGGGAGTATTCTCACTCAATGTGACTTAAACGAGCAATGAGCTCACAATTTACCCTTAGGAGGGTATTATTTGCAGCTCTTTCTAGATGGGTGTTTGACATTAAGAAGAAAACAGAAGAAGCCAGAACCTAACAATTAATTCCCACTGAGCCGAATGGAAACTTTAAATTGGGGGTCTATGGCAGCCTGACACACATTAACTTACAGCACTAAGCTACCTGGCTGGGAGGATATTTGTGCCTGGCAAACTAAACTTACAGTAGTAACATGATTTGTACCACAGTCCAATTTTATCCTTCTCCTTCTAAAGGATCAGTAAATTAAGTTGATGTTGGTGGCACTCTGTGCTGTAATACTGCTGCTGTAATCACTACTGGGTCTCCCACTGCTAGCACAGATCCTAAATTTGGAAATTATTTGCTTAAAGAGATCAGCTATTGATTAATAAGGGATTTTTTTCCTGAGACTTCATCTGCTTCTCTACATGAGGGGTAATTCTGCCCTGGCAAGCCTGTAATTCCCAAGCCTGGGATTGTGTTGGCATTTTCAATGCGTTCATGTGCAGGTGCTCACCTCTTTTCCATGCCAAAGCCCTGTTGATTTCAGTAGAGGAGAAAACAACATGACATTCCCTTTGATTCTGGGACAATTCATGTGGCCTTACAAACCACAATATGCCTCTGGCCTCAAAGACTCAGTATCCGTCTCACTGGCAAATGTCAGAGGGTGTTCAAAAGCAGTTAAAGGTAGGGGGGTATCAAACTGACCTATCCACAAATAGCCTGAGAAAGAGCTGCTTTATACATCTGAATATGGCAGATATTTCAACAGTGGTTCCTTTGCACTGTGTGCTGATCAGCTGCCTCTTGCTCACTACTGTGTCAAGGACTCCAGCTGGATGTTGTGCTGAGCCTCTCAGCTGTGCTCCAGGAAGGGCTGGGCCCCCAAGACCATCACAGGAGGTCTGGGGCATTGTAGGGCCACGATGGCTCATTGATAAAATAGTCCATCCTCCAGACAGCCTCTAGTTCCTGCTGTCTCTGGCTAGAAGGTGACGTGATGTTGCAGAAGGGGGCTGGGGAGAAAAGGCAATTTTTTGAGTGCCAGTGTTTTGGCAGGTAAAAGGAGAATTGTTCTGTGTGTTCCTATGCAGCCTCGTTCTGCCAAAAGGAGAGGTTTTGGAAACATCTCCTCACTCATGTTCCTCACTAAACATCCCCTGCATATCCCCAAAGCTGACCACAAATTAGTGTGAGGGAAATCGTTCCTACTGACAAGAGGTGACTTTGTCACATAGTCTTGTGTCTAAGACCAAGCTTCAAGAACCCACTCAACAAGAAGGATTATTCAAACCACTCAGACTTGGGTCTTGAGCCCCTAACTTAAAACTTCAGGGAGCATCTGACTGAAATAAGCTGTGGACAACTCCTTGGGGAGTGCTGCCACCCTGAAGGGTAAGAAAGAGGAAAGGCAAAGGATTTCAGGATGGGCTGGAGGCTTTTCAGGGTCTGTAGGGGGTTAGGGGGTTTTCTTGCCTTTTTTTTTTTTTTCTTAATGAATTTGTTTTCCC
>VZSR01001459.1:1289378-1309579 GCA_013398615.1 Brachypodius melanocephalos
AGTGGAAAGTGAATAATTTCCTGGGTCCAGGCCTATTTTCATACTTCAGTGGGAAAAATCTTGTTACATGAAACTTGTTTTCACAACACCCCCTGCGAGTGCATGTCCAGCCCATGCAGACACACACAAACACAAAGGCATTATTCCCAGCTTTGTACTATCCAATTCTATCGTTGATTTTTCTCTGTTTGCACCCTGACCTGTATTCAGTGCAGCATCCCTGCATGTGTTGTGTTTCCCACAATAATCGATGTACAAGTGTTCCCACACGGATTATGCACGCACCAGATCTTCACAATTCCCTTGTGGCACCTGGCACAAGTTCAAATAATTTGAATTGGAAAGCGATGGCTTTTCCCCCTCTTATCACTACATGTAGATCTTCATTGGGTTGGTGACTTTCCAGCATATCACACCCACTGTTTGTGTTTTGTTTTGTTAATCTATTAGCTCAGCGGATAATAAATCAGTCTAAGAAAGAATTAGCACTTTGATGATGCCTTTCTGCCTCATAGAGGATCTTTTTTTGTTGAGGTGAGTGGTAATTCTTTCCATGAAGAGTAAATATGTGGATTTTCTAGCCACCAGCAGAGCATCTTCTGTAATTCCACACACTGAGCATCTTCACCAGGCTGTCATCTGCTGCTTCTGACTGCTTCCCCTGTGCTGCGGACTTTCACACTGCTCTGGGAAAGCTTCACAGCCCAAAGATGCCACCTGCTTCCTTGTGAACTGCTGCAAAAATGCTTTGAGCCGACCCTGTAGGATGAGTCGTTGTTGTGGGAGATGAACCAACAAAGAGGGCTTGAGTTAAGGGTGCCAATGGAATTAGGAGTCTCCTGATGAGGTAGGTTTTATTTGGGCTGTTCCAACCATGAAGGTTAACCTCTGGTTTTCAGCCCTGACACTATATTCAACCATTATTTCCCAAAGTTCAGAGGTGCTATCAGCAGGCTGAAAGGTGATGTGAACAAAGGACTAAGTTCTAGCAAGAAAGGGACAAACTCAGCCCATGTGAAAATTTAATCCCTAATTTTAAAACAAAAACAAAATCACATTAAGAAGCTAAGTTGAAGTAGCAGCTTTATTTCTTCTGAGCTTTCTCGTATATATGCTGTAATTCATTCCTTCCCCATCAATCACAGTAAAGAGAATATTTTCTTCAAGTAATTGTGAATGAAAGAGATGTGATGAAATCACTGCCAATGGTCAGGCTGGGAATTCATCAACATGTCTACTGATCCTCTTAAAAGGCTATCATTGTCTGTTGAATTGTGGAGCTTAATGGAAGCAAAATTAGTCGACAAAGTTAGGTTTATTTTTCCAGAGTTATAGACTTGATCGCATTTCCAATTCCCTGCTAAACAAAACTATGGGACTACCTTTTGTTCAATTTGAAGCATTTAACGACTTCATAAAAAAGGAAAAATCCAGACTATTGAAATTTATATCCATAAGAAGTTGTCATCTTTGCCTTATTTTCAATTTTCCTGTGAAGTTATTAAAACATTATGTGATTGTAATATATTTACGGGGAGGGGGAAATGAGGTGTAACTCTGAGGCACAATGATTTGCTATGAACTGTAAAGCATCAAGGGCTACAAACTTGTACAGAGGAAGATGTGTGTGTTTCTATACAGCGAGTGGAGTTTTGAGTACATATATTCCATAGTTGTTGCAAGGAGTTTCTATGCTCCCAACCTACATAAATATTAATGAGACTCAGAGGTATCAAACTCTGTTCAACAAGTTGAACTTAGACTCCCTCCTGCCTTTGAATTTCTTTGCCTTTTTCTTTTGTATACTGCATGACAGAGGATAGGAGTTTTGGAGCAAACTTGATGGTAGTGTTTTGCAGCTAACAAGCACAGAGCCCATTATTATTCCCCATGCTTTTATTCACAGGGGAGAAAAAAGAAAGCTATTAATGAACATAAGTAGCTTTCTAGGTTTCTGTTCTGCTCTGTCTTCTGTTCCTGCACCTTCCCTCTGGTATCTGAACTACTGGCCTGTTTTGACAGCTGGGTGCACAGCCAAACTTACCTTTGTGAATAAGATGCTGAGCACGTTGACTGTAACAGCTCTGGACAAGGATTTTCTTTCTGATGAATATCTGCCAGTGTTTTGTGAAGGATTAGGGCTCCTATGGCTGACTAGAGCTTCTAGTACAGCACCAAAGACAGACTTACAATTTGGAGAGACCACTGCACTCAGTCTCTAGGCTTCATCTCCATGGGGAAAAGTCCCTGGAATGTCCAAGCTGAACACATCAGCCAGGTCTAAATGATGTTTGAATTGAAATTAAAATATACTCCTGATTTTCTGACCAAAAATGCACTCTTGTCTTCCCTCCAGTGTGCCACTGTTCTGAACACATTCGTCATTTGTGAGAAAAGGGGGACTTGATATAAATAACAGTAGCCCATAGTCTTGAGCAGTGCTGCTGCAGCCTCCAGCGGTTGAGAAATGGTCCAAGCAAACTGATGGATGTCAGTGTGAGTGATAGGAGGCGTATGTTTCTGTGTGCTAAAAGCAGCACAACACATTGCAAGAGATGGGAAACTGGAGCGGTTCCGACAGAGCCGCATATGGCTTCACATATATAATGTGCAAATTCATCAGTCAAAAATATCTGAACACTTCATAAGGTAAAGCGCTGCTCCTACAAGGGCTGCAATCCCACAGAGTTAAGGGGAGCAGAGTGGAATCAGTGCCAAGCGCTTGCAAATCCTCCCACAGTTGTGTTTTCCTGGGTGGTCACGTATAAGCAACTTTCATCTTCTGAGACCGGGATTCCTACGTGGCTTTAACCATATCCAGCTGACAGATTTCACCCACCTTCCTCTGTCACCTGCATCTCTTCAGTTGTCCTGGACCGGGGGAAGCTGTCTGTGCCCAAGCAGATCTGTGACAGCAAAGGAGGTTGCAAGGCAAGAGTCTCACCCTTTGTTTGTTGGAGGATGAAGAGAGGGGCTTCATCCTCATAGTGATAAGGGTTGGTGGACTGTAGCATGCTGCTGGTCAGGAGAGAGGCCTTTCGGCAGGGCGCTCCAGAGGTGATGTCAGAGGTTGCTGGAAACAAACACAGGGACTACAGACAGAGTTAGGCCTCTGTGCTTAGCTCAGGCATGTGGGGAATCCAGCAAGGTATCTGTCCTCAGTATTTCTGTCTCCAATCTGCACTAATATTTGGCTCTTTCAGGGTTGCTACACCCACTCTTGAAAAAGAAAATGCAAAGAAAATATATGCTGGAGTTTTTCCCTTTGAGGTGTATCCCAGCACCAGCAAGTTTCAAGTTTTCACATCCAAACAGCTCTCCAACAGCAAAAAATGAGTGTCTGGGCCCGTGAAAAATATATATTTGCCTTTCTGGGACCAGCATATTCCCCCTGCCTGTTAAGGTTTATTTCCATGGCTAATTTCAGGCTGACAAGATGCATGGGGCTCTGGAGTGTAGCTGACTCTGCAGACTGTGCTGAACTGACAGGACAGATACACAGGGCCATTTGCTGGCACATGGAAGAAAGAACAAAAAATATTAACTGCATTAGAACTAAATAAGAGAATGCAGAGAGTCCTTCTTACAGCCAGCTCTGCTCCTGCTGGCACTAACTGCATAATGCCAGAGCAGAAAGCCAGGCCTAGCACGGCTGCTGGGAGAAGGGTTTAATTATTTTCATTCTCCATTTTCATTTCAGCCTTCCCAGTAATTTGTGTTGCCTTTGTTACCAGAACAAGGGAGACAAAAGATATTTGCCTTGTAGATTCCTTTAAGAAGCAATTCTTTGTGCTGGTGAGAGCAGGCTGCCTGACAAGCTGCTGAGAGTGAAACCACAAATCCAGGTTCAGCCTGGAGCACACACCCAGGGAGACTCCTCACAGCCACAAATCTCCAAGGGCAGGGAAGGGGAGCAGTCTTCTGGACCAGTCTATTTGACAGGGTTTCCAACAGGAAGGTCAATGCGAGCCTGGCCTCAGGCATGCATTATTTGTTGTTATAAACTATTCCCTGGCAGGACCTGAGCTGGGCTACTAAGCTCTTCCCCCTTGATCACCAAAGATGCTTTTGATGGAGTTAGCTCATGGTGACAGCCACGGTGGCTGATTTGGAGGCAAGAGTTGAGGAGGAAATAACTTTGTCCTCCTACTGAGCCTTGGTGCTTGATAAAACTGTGTCTGTGTGTTAAAAAAGAAAGGAAATCGCTACCACTAATGGAAGAGTGGATTGTTTGAGACAGTACAGACATCCAGGAGACCATCCTGTTTTCCTGCTGGAGTTAAACTGAACGGTGCTTGTTCCAGATTACACACACAGGAACGCTTTTTATTTTCATTTCCAGCTCAGGAAACTTGTACCCACCATTTTCTCATTGGGAAATCACACTGTTTTCTGTACCTGATTATCATAAAATAAGAGCCTGATTGCCCAGCATAGCTTTCATTCCAAACTGCTCATAAATTTAGGCGTGGTGATGGCAAAACTCTGTGGTATGCCAGTGTCAGCACCCAGAAATCTGTGTGTCCTTTCTGCTTGTGCTCTGAGCTGGCCATAAACACAAAGGCCTTTTTTCCGACAACCGTATTAACAAGGAAATCTTCCTTCAAAGATACTGGAGTACAACAGTCACCAGGCCTGTCTCAGAGATACAGCTATGTCTAGAGGGGGAGGAAAATAAATGGGTCTTTGTCATTAGCTGTCCAGACTGGGGCAGAGGAAACTGAGCACTGGAGTAAGAGGTGATATAAGAATCCATGTGCATGCAGGTGAATTTACCTGAATAAAAAAAAAAAAAAAAAAGAAGCTCCCTCAGAACTATACAGAGAGGGATCCCTTTTATTAGAAAATATGAGGGGTTTAATGCAGTGATTACTGCATCAGTCTGGTGCTGGAGACAAAATATAGCTGTACACATTAAAAGTATTGAAAATGTCTGGCTGCTGCACAGATACACACAGCTGATGTTGTCAATCCATTAATTATTCTGGAAACACAGGCAGATCTTGTGCATTGCTGCAATTTGCAGATGCTCTTCTTTTCATTTCATTTGAACCTCTTTCCCTTCATGTTAAATAATTTCTGAGCAGAGCTGGCTCTGGTGTTTCTAATGCCCTTAGCAGAGTTTGGAGGTCACCGTAGCAGAGCAACTGGTGAAGACTGCAGAATTCCAGCAGCAATTGAATTGCTTCCATGAGCCGCTCTTCATTGTGTCCTCTGGACATCTGTTGTGCTTCCTTAATGGGGACTGTTGGCTTTACTCTTCAGGAACCAAGTAAAATATTCTCAAGTTCAAAAATGCTCTGAATTGCCAGTTAATTCATCTCTAAATACAGATAGAAACACAAGCAACAAAATTGTTAGTAATGCTTTTCAGCACTTAACATGAGTGTGTACCTTTGCCATTGAAGAGGAAACTTCACTGATCATTGACTGAAATTCCTTTTGTGCTTCTAAGACAGCGTGAGCCATGCCACGTGAGATGAGCTAGGACCTTTGTGTTTCTTGATATAGTGGAAAAAGGGAAGGAACAGAGCAAGAGGATTTTGCTCAGTGTCTGCTATACATACCTAGAGCTAGAGAGGAGGTTGTTTCTGGGGAAAGAACAGTATGAAAAGTGCTTTCCAGAAGTTTCCAGTAGCTCTTTGAGAGAGTGAGTTGGTCTTTCACAGGAATTTTCTGCTTGAAAATGTTAGATGTTTTTTTCTACACTGTGCTGCAGACTCCTGCACGTTATGTTGTCATACTTGGCAGGAGGGCGAGGGGTAAAGAAGTGTTAAGTTATAATGTAAATTGAGTTTATTGCTGTCTGGCAGAATATTTTGGCAGCCTTTTGTGACAAAGCCTCTGCCACAAACAGTTTTTAGCTCTTGGAACCAGGTCAAACCATTAATCTGGGTGTCTGCAGGGACATGTACAATGCTACAGCAGCTCCTACTGTCAGAAGATGGATGCATCCCTGGCTTCCCACTGCACACACTCACTTCTGACAATGTTAGTCAACAGGTTTTCCTAGCAAGGAACATTATTGGGGCAGGAGGAAATGACTGATTCAAATGAGTCTGCATTAAACAGCTGTTCATAATGTTTCCAGTTTCTCAGTGGCTCAGGACACAGTCACCACATCTTTCTTGAGGCCATCAAAACTTAGCACAGGTCATTACTAACCTACCAATCTGCCAGCTTCAAAGCAAGGAAGGGAATCTATCCCAGTTTGGCCCTCAGTATTTCATGTTCCATATTCCTATTGCCAGGAGTCAAGTTTTTCATCACAGACCCTCACGGAACCCTTAATGAGCCCCAATGATGTGATACCTGCAGGACACAAGGAGAAGTTGGTTAGTGGGTCTAGCAAGAGGAAGGACTCATCCCACATGCCTTCCTAGAAGGATGTTCCAGTTCACTGTGTCTCTGTAGTAAGATGTGAAAATATCCATTGGGTTACACCGAGTGTTTCTGCCAGGATCCATTCTCCATCATTTCAGATGAGGAAGGGAGGGAGAGAATGATTGCAGTCAACTGCACCTCTTCACTTTCTCTGGCCCTGTGACAGCACCAGTTAAAATTAATGGGGCCACTGTGCATGTACAAGCCTAGCAGAGGATTTCTTTGACAGAGCTGCAGATGGAAGGGTTAACTACAGGCCTAAAATGGCTTCACTACTCAAATATTGTCGTGGAAAGCTTTGAAATGGTATGCCATTGTCGGTTTTTTTTTGTTTGTTTGTTTGTTTTTTGTTTTTTTTTTGTTTTAGTTTTTGTTTTGTTTTGTTTTGTGGTTTTTTTTTGTTTTTTTTTTTTTAATTAACATTGATCATTGGTCATACCAACTAATGAAATTGTTGTCCAAAATGAAACATTCTACCAGATCAGTATCACATACTAGTCCTCCCAGGAAAACAATTTGGCCACAGCAGAGTGGAGCTGTGGATTAGCCAAAGAAACCATTTCTGTTAAAAGAAATAATCATTTGGGGATTTTTTTTTTAGAAGAAATGATACATTGCCTGCGTGTGGAGTCATAACTCATTTCCTTTTCAATAGGAACTAAGTATGTTTAATTACTGGGCTGTCATGTTAACTATCCATTATTTTTATTTAAAAACATGAAATGAACATTAAATTTTAGGAAATTATCTCAGTATTGACATTTCCTCTTGGATACAGGTAGGATTTGAAGTTTCAGTAACTTTGGAAGGTGGGGGTTCAGCCATGCATTCATATCTGGTTTTTCCAGTTAATTTCAGTGACCAGGGAAGTTTACAGGAGCTGTTATTTTCCCAATTCTGCATCCAAGGGATACATTGGAAAACAGAGACATGACCTGAGCATAACCTCCCACTGATCTATAAGCTATATTAATATGACTGTGGGTGGCAGGGATTTGTGTACTTAAATCCAACTTTTTTTTTTTTCCTCTAAAGTGTTAATCCTTTACTTGGAGCCCACATATAAAAGACTTGGCTTTTCAGGACCAGATCATGTGTTTTCCAGGCTGGTGGGCACCTCACAGATCCACTGGTGGGAATTTGTTACCATCAAACCTGAAATGAGAGCTTAATTCTGGATTTGCCTGAGGGCCAAACCTTTTTCACAGTTACAATCCACATCAAAATACCAGCACTTTGATCTTCCCTGCTTAGTGGACTCCACTCTTTTACCCTTAAAAGAGAAGCAGCCAGACTTGTAGTGGAGATTACATCTCACCTCTTTGTGCCTCTGCTCGCAGGAACATCAAACCGCACCTCTTGCCATCTGTTCCCTCTCGCTGGGTGGTGGGGTGGGAGGCTGTTCTGGCAGGGTGTTCCATCCCAGCCATGGGAGACAGTGCCCTTCAGACAAACTCGGAGACAGAAACACAAAAAAAAAGTGGGCCGAGAGAAGACCTCCAGCGTCATTCTCCACCCAACAACTCCCAGGCTCCGGAGGACTCCAATTCTCCATTTCTCATACGTTGATGTAGTTACACCTGCACCCAGCTGGAGAAGCCCAGCAACAATTTTCAGACCAACACAGTGGTTTTCAGCCCAGAGGGCCACATCAGGTCAAGTGAAATACTTTGCAGACAGGTGGGGAGAAATCAATTAATTAAAAAAAGTAATTTCTTCTTTCTCAAAAGACTGACTAAAAAAAGAAAACTTCTGGGGTTTATATGTTTTATAGTTTTTTTACCAGTTTAAAAGTATTAAATAAAGCTGAAAAACCTAAGTGAAATATCATTTTGCCTGTCAACTTTACTATTCACCAAAGCTGCTATGAAAAGGAGGAGGATTGGGCTGTATCTCCCACACCTGTTCTATACATATTTTTTGGTATTACCAGTGAGCTGAAATGTTATTTTTCAGTCATCCTTAAAAAGCACCTGAGTGATCCATGCCCTGAGCTTTGGCATGGGACATAAAAAGATGGGTCTGAGGGGTTACCTGCAGTCTCTTTTCTAGGTCATCTGGGGCACTAGGAACAGAGGAGTTTGACTTCTGCCAAACACACATTTGAATTGAAAGAGATTCACAGAAGGAGCACAGAAAAGAGGTGGACTTTGTGCTGTGGGGCATTTGCAAGATGAGTGGTGCCGAACCTGGAGGACACAAAATCAGGACATGCACTTGGCAGAAGGACTGCAGCACAGAAAGCCACAGATGGCACGGGTTCAGCTGGAAATCTCGGGGGCCGGGAGCAGTCTCAGGCTGCTGTGTGAATGCTCCAGCATCCTCCGCCTCCAGGGGCTGCGAGCTGCGACCTTCGAGAGAATCAAAGCGAATTAGGGGTCAAAATCAGTGGAAGCTCATTGTGAAACAGGGTCCTTTAGGGCTGCTTGCGGGCTAGATGAGATTTAGATTCAGTAGGTGGGGAGTCCCCGGAGCGCTGCCCGGGCAGGGCCGTGTTTGAGGAGGGCTCTCCCTCGGGCAGCGTCTGCACCGCGCCAAGACGGGCCCTGAAAGTAGGTCACAGCTCACTGTGATGGAAACTCTTTCTTCTCAGGTGCATCAAGGCGTTCTTTCATGCGGTACGGAGGCAGGAGCAGCAGTTCCTGAGCACACGGAGCCCCCGCCATCCATCCCCCGCAGTGTCCGCGCTGGAGAGCTGGCGGCTGCTCCCTCCCCTGCGCCCCGCAGGGCTGCCAGGACAGCAGCAGGTGCCACATGTCACGGCACTCAGAGCTGGGGTGATGGCCCGTGGCAGCAAATATCTCAGCTTTCGAGTCTTAGGGTGCCTTTCCATGCTTCTTATCAATGCCTAGTGCTGCTGTGATGTCCTGTGCAACCCTGTGCTGCTTTACTTTCCATGTCCTGGCTGCACTTTTATCTCTCTGCCCTCATCAGGTGCTTCCTGGCTCAAGCACATGCGTTTTCCCGTGGGAAAATGTACTTTTTCTTAGTGACAAAGGCAAAGCTTGAGATAAACCATCTCAATACAGCAAGATTAACAGAGGTTGAGAGAAAATAAGTGTGTGGTCATCACCTGGTGTCAGAAGCATTGAACAGATAGGAAGCTGAATGCCCATTCACCATTTTTCTAGACAAGAGGCAAAAAAGGCAGAAGAAATTGCAGTTCTGTGTTACTGGAAGAACAGAGTGTTCACCTCATCCCTTCACACCTGCAGGGAACAGGTGTTAATACTGGGAGTTTCCCCTTCATCTTTAGGTTAAAATCCCACCCACTTGTGGATGGGATATTGTTTTGAATGTCACTGGGGCTACTGCTCTTCACGAGTCCCAATTTTTCTACTCCAAGGATATAGAGGTCTGACTGCCACCTATGCTGCTTTCCTCTACAGTTATAGCCAAGGGCTGAAACAAGCAGACCATGAATGAGAGATGGCATCACGAAAGCTCACCAGGAGAGAAGGCAAATTTACCTGTTCTCCACATGATGAAAGAATGGAGCCAGTGTAACTGTTTTTCATTGAAAGTGTGTTTCGGAAACAAACAGTTAGCACCTAAATAAGTCTATTCACAGGAAAAACCCGTGTCTCATGGAAAATGTCAGTTTTTCAGATAGAGAAATGCATTAAAATGTCATATGTCAAAATATATCAAAGATATTTTGTCTGAACTAAAACTGAGGTGGGGTTGTTTGCAAAAATTCAAGCAGGGAGAAATTTGACTTCTCTGACTGAATAATTATTACAGCTGGCTTCATCCACAGTGCAATGTAACTATGTCCTTTCTACATACAGGTAAAAACCTGAGATATCTGAGTGATGAAATTAAGGGAGAAACAGGGCATTGAGTGTTCTGGATAAAGCTATTACCATCCCATTAGCTCTCTGAGAGCCTTCAGCCCCAGCGAGGTTGGCTGGCATTTCTTTCTCACTCTGCAATCAGCACTGGAGGCATCAGGATTATCTCATGGAAGAGACACTTTTATTGGGCACACTGCTCAGCGTAAATCTAGCAAGTGTTGCCCTTTTTTTATTCCCAGGTATTGTCACGCACTGATTGTTCGCCAGCTGCTGGTGCTGTGTGGTGGTGTGGGGCAGACAGAGCTTGCAATAGGAGCTCCTGCGTGATGCTGCACCAGAGGCTGCTTCTCTCCCTGCCCCTGGCAGCTCTGCAGAGCAGGGCTGTGCTCACACCACCCCCAACCTTGGCCCCCTCCAAGGTGGGGACACACCCCAGGGCTGTTCAGGGTCTCCCCAGGGAACCTGCCAAATTGCACAAGATGAATGCAATCTGGAAAAATCTGTTTACTGGGATGCGCTCATACATCTGGAATGATTTAGCTGCTATTTCAAGCAGACTTTCCTGTAAATGTAAAGGGGCATCTTGAAATGCATTTCAAACACAGAAATGAAGGGCTCTGCTCTAGCTCATTTTCACCTGCAATGTGTCATCTCTTAAGTGGCCTCAATTTACCAGACACCAGCAGGGAATTCGGTTTGTGAACACCACTCCTGCAGTTGCATATTCCAGTTATCCACACCATGGCCAGCAGTCTGCTTTAAATACCCTGGGGTGTAACCCTGACCCCGACTAACAGCAATAACAAAAGCTGTCCTGGGTACTATCTCAGTGATTGCTGTGCACAGGACTCTCAGTCTGAGGCAGGGTGAGCTGTGACACAGTAGGCTCACCATAGCTATAGAAATTCTTCTCCAAACAGGGAGTTGTTTGCATCCTTTATACACATAGGAAATCAACTTACACTGAAGTCCCAGTAGTTTATCTGGGGTTCCCTTCTTAATATCTTTGAGATGGAACACCTGACAAGAGCTTCCCAAGTGGCTGCCTACCCTGAAAAGAGAGGAGACATCAGCAAGGACATACCAAGAGCTCCACAGATGGGTACTTGGATGCAGCCCTTAAGATTAGAGCAATTGCATCATCCATAGTCAACGAGAATTTCTCTTCCACAGGCAATAAATATTGGATTACTTATTTTGCATCATGACTGCCTTCTCCTCTCCTTTCTATTTTTCCCTCTGTATGGTAAGGAAAGAGCATATGATGAGTGTAGTATATTATAACTGAATATTAATCTCTTCAGTCAGTGCATGCATTCATTTATATGGATGATTTGCTAGTTTTGTTTGAATACACACACGCATATTTAAAACCGAGGTTTATTATGAAAAATGCCCTCGAATTAACTCTTCTAAAGGATGCCAATATTATTGGCAAGAATTGCATTTTATTTTCTTTGTAAATGTGCTGCTTCCTTAAACATTCATTTCTTTGGAAATCCAGTACTTTTCCAAATGCAAAGGCAGTGGTGATGAGCAACTGTCATTCCCACATTAAAAAGCAAAACCAAGCCTTGATCTTTCTACAGCAGATTAGGGAAAGAGATAAAAATGAGATGAAAGCCTCAAATGTCTGTTCCACTAGGTTCGAGGCATTCTTTTTGTTTTAGTTCCGCACTCTGCCTCTTTAATTCCCCCTGGCTCAAATGCCAATTTTCTGCTATGTTGGCATGACTGCCGAAGAATTGCTTCTGTTAATAAACTGCACAAAATAGCTGAGCAATTAGGCAATTAAACTGTTTTAAATTTAATTTAAAACCCTGGCATTTTGCTAGGAGTACTTTTTTTTCCTCTAATCCCATCTTTTTTGTGTGGTGGGAGGTAAAGGATGACTCGGAAGGGTGGGAAGGCAGAACAGGGATGAGGGAAGGGTCTGGTGTGCTCGGAGTTGACTCAGGCAGATAAGTAGAAGGGCTGTCCACTTTGGGGAGCACACTCCAGCCCTTGTCCCTTATTAAAACAAGTAATTTTTTCCCTAACATTTAACACACAAACAAGCTTAATCTGATTTCCATCCTGATCCCAGATGGGTATCAGGGCTTGTAAGCAAATGATTTCAGGAGCTGCCTACCTGCTCTTGGCTTCTAATTCAAAATAAAAAGGAGCACTGGAGAAAACACAGGAATTACTGTGCCCGGGGGTGAGCAACCTGTTCTGCTCATCAGTGCGTGTTCCCACTGCATTCAAGGGCACTTCTCCAAGTTACGTGAACTGTAGGAAAGTTTGTCCCTTGGGCTTATTTAACCTGTACTTACAGAGTTTTGTTTTGGTTTTTTTTTTTCCAAAAGCCTGCATCTGCTAAAGGCTCTCTTGCTGACTTGCCATTGGTGGTGACACTGGGATTCACCCTTCTGGGAAATGGGGCCCAAGGAAATGGTAAGAGGGCTTATTCCATTATGTCACACCTGAATCCCCAAGCCCATCATTCCCTGCCTTACCCCACTGCAGCCAAATCCCCTCCTGTTCCACTCACATCATGTGGGCCAAGCTCTGGCAGCCCACCTCCATTGTGCTACATCCCTTTTCACCCCAGTCATCTTCCCCAGGTCACCATCTAAAACCTGTGCATGGTCCTCTGTTCCAATCCACATTCCAATCCATCCCATTCATACACCTAGGCAAAGTTCTCTCAATAACCACAAATCCTCAGCTGCCCAGTCCCACCCTGTCCATTGCTCTTCCACCCTCACTGCTTCACACCCTGCACCTCAGCTGACCCACATCCTTAGCACTGCCAGGTTTTTCAGAGCAACCTGTCCTCTTTACTTCTCAATGCATTAAATCTCTTTTCTTACATGATGGCTGGAAGAAACAAAACATTCTTCCTAGTGTCCTGCTAAAATTTTCTGCTAATAGAAACACACCACGTTTTTCAAGCCTTTTTTCACTACCTATATTTTTATGAATGATGCAATAGCTAAGCAAAACACCTTGTGGTATACCCTGCAATGCTGACTGTCTCCTCAAGAAAAGCTTGTATCTCCATGGTCACATCATGGCTATTTTTAGTGAACCAGCTATTCCTGTTATTCTCCTAGTCTTAAAATTTAAAAATAATGTCAAGAGAATTTAAAGGATTCTTCTAAATGTTACAGTAGTCACATGCTGTTTGCAAAATTCTAGGTGAAACTCCACCTTCCCCCCCCCGAGCTAATGGTGATATGAACATTAACAACATTCACATCATCGTTGCAGTCAGACTCACATTATCATTTCCACTTAATGCACCATTGGGACCAATCCTGTGGCAGCTGGGGAAATGTATTATAAGTTAATTCATTATTTCTGATATGATTCTATGCTTAATCGAGATCTCCTGCTCTGCACAATGAACCCACTTCAGAGTCAGTCCCAGGAAGTTCCTCTCCCTGACCCTAAACAGCTCCAGCCCAGGTGCTGCAGAGGAGCTGTCAGCAATGCACCTGTGCCAACAGAGATCCAATGGCTGCAAGTGCTGCATGACCCAGGGATGTGAGACCTGCCAGGGAAACAGGATGCCCAGGGCAGTGTTTTAGAGTGAGGCATTGAGGCAGCAGTGAGACATACATTTTCTGTATTTTGGACTTCTCAGAGCACCATTGCAGAACCCTTTTTATCTCTATGTGTTAGCATAGATTGTAATATTAATTTCTGTCCTCTCCTCCCTCCTGACATTGGCTTTCCACCCCAAGCCCTTTGGCTGTCCAGTCCGTTCCGACAGCAGGGCAGGATCTCTGTCTCTGTGTTTATACAGTTCCCAGCATGAAAGGAAACTGATTTTTGCTGGACCTTTAGCTGCTAGTGTAATGCATATAATAATAGTATTACATCCTTGAACTCTCTATCCAGTTTCAATGGATCTGACAGCCTTCTTAGAAAAAAAGAGGTATGTATTATACAGATGTGAACAAGCTCTAACATTAAGTGGACAGCACATAATTCCAGATCATCTTCTGAGTGTCACAAAACACCAAACTGTCACAGGGATGATATAGGGAAGGATAATTAAGATAATGGGTTGGTCTTTATGTTTGTACATTGCTTAGCAGCCATCAACAGAATTACAGCTCCAGGCAGACCTCAGAACACTTCAAGCCTCCTTGGTAGCAACATGCAGTTAGAACTTCAGAATAGGAAAGTCCAGGCTTTGTCTTTGTACATTTACAAGATTTTTGGGCACCATAACTCTTAGAGGAGAAGCATCAACTTTCCTGATCCCACAGGCAGAAAACCTGAATCTCAGGCCAACAGCACTGACAGAGAGTCATGCTCTGGTGGTGACCCACGAGTGGGAGGTGACAGCAGTTCCCCATGGGGTACCAGCCCCTTGCTGGGTTGTGCAGAACACACAGCTACATGTGTGGGCATACTGATGATGCCCCTTCAGCCACTGGTGATGCTTTATTCCTATCAGGCCCAGGATCATTCAGCAAGGCCTTCCTTTTTGGCCAGGGGGCTCAGTTCAGATGTGCTTCAAGACCCACACATTGGTCACAAACCACTCCTTGGACACTTCTTCTTCATTTTGCAAGATAGGGATTAAAGGATGTCCCAGGACCTTTTTTGTTTATTGTAGTTCCTACAAATGCCAGCAGAGGTTGTATTGAAGTGTGAGATAAACACGTATGCAAATAATACATTGACTCTGATTCAGTCATGATGACTTTGCCAATAAATATACAATCACTTTATAATACATTACATTTGTATATTTTAAACGACCTAATTGATAGGAGCATGAAAGCATTAAATTACCATATAGCAAGACTACTATACCACACTAGACATCTATTAGCATACTACACGTCAATCAGTGTTTTACCAATTAATGGCTATCTAATTATCTTGCTATAATGAGCTTGTTAAATGCCAATTAAATGGCAAGATGTTTGAATGCATTAATAAGAATGTAATTACACAGTTATTGGTGACATAATTTTCACATCATTAACTAGTAACTTATCCTTATTAAGTTTAATAAGTATATTCTTTTAACTTCCCATTGATCTCGAATTAGGATTCAATCGCCTGTCAGTTAAGACTGAGTGAGGTAGCTATAATTATCAGGATCATTATTGGAAAAGTTTAATATCTCTGATGTTATAAATAAGCAATAACTGAAGAATGCACTGGAGGAAAAGCCAACTGAAAGTGTAACTACACTGTGCACACACATTCTAACCTGGGATAGGGAATCTTCCTCCAGACAAGAAATGTACTTCTTGTAAGAGACAAGCTTTTGAACCTGGAAATTATCATTTGTTTGCGTAGCAGAAGGTGAAATCTCCCTTATCAAACTTTTCTACCAGGAACTGATGAGAAAGGCTGAGTCCTTACCTGGTGTGTCCTCCCCAGGTGAGGACACCCTGGGCCATTCCAGGAGCTGATGGTCTGGGATGATGCTCACCTTGCATGCTCAGTTTTGCTCTTAGGGAAATAATTTTTGCTCATTTTTGTTTAGCTGAGATGGATGAGGTACAATGACGACAAGCCCACAATGTGATCCTGCCTGTAGAAGGGCAGTAGAACCTGGTGGGACCAGCACTCTGCTGGGACTGTGGAGACTTTGAGATGATTCTCAGTTACACCTCCTACTTATCCTGCAGTTTGGACAGCTAACATAATCCATCTTAACTTTGTGTTTACTGGGACTTGTGAGAGTAAAATAATCAGTAATGATGCTGAGGTATCCAAAATCTCCAAGTGAGGGGCTGCAGAAACACTGATGTCAACAGCAGCTCCCCACAGAGCAGGTATCAGAGCAAGTCAAAGCAGTCCACAGGAAGCTGAACTCAGATCTCTGCTTCAAACGTTAGGATGTCACAGTTTGTATGAAAGAAAATAGCCAATCTTCCATCCCAAATCTTTTATTTATGAAAGGGAAATAAATCACCCTGTGCATTTCCACACCAGGAAAAGCTATTTAACCAAGCGAGCATGCGTGAGCCATGGCAAATGCACAAATAGTTCTGCATTAATCTTTTCCTGCACCCTCTCATTTCATTTTTGCAAAATATTGGGTTCATACCATGTCTACTGTATTTAAAATTAAGAAAGTGATTGAGAGCCATTTAGTGAATTAGGCACTGCACTGAGATATGTGTGCAACAAAATCAGCCCTTGGCCTCAGTGCCTTCATTAGCCACTTCACATTGATGAGTGTCATAGATCCCAGTGTAGCCCAGTGTGCATCCTGCATCCCCAGCTACAGGTGCACTGCACATCTCCAGTGGAGCTTGGCTCGTGTTTCCAGACACCAAGAGACAAAAGGATGCTCAGTGATGCTCCATCACAGCCCAGCAGAGAGCTGCAGCCTGCATGTTATAGGGTTTTTCTTAGCTGTGGCCACTGGAAGAACTTCATCTTTCCCAAGGATGTAACTTAGCCCACTTCTAACATTTTTTTCTTATTCTTTTCATCTATCTTTCTGACTCCTTCAGGATTTTATTAAGAGAACTGGGGAGGTCTGTAGAATTCCTCTGTCTCCTGAGATGTATTTAACAGGAATGTGTTATTCCTATCTTGGACATGTAAGACAGGCAAATGCATACACAGACATCACAGTAACATCATCTTCTATTGATCTCTGCTGATACAGGTGCATTGTGGATGTGTTCTGTTGCTTTAAAGAATTGTTTTCAGTGGATACTTGTCAGGTTCTTTCCATCCCTCAATTTCATCTTCTTATAAGAGGGACAATTTTGTGTAAAAACACAGAGGCGCACTCCTTTTTCTCAACAAAACAAAAATAAGGGGGAAAGGGGGGTGGGGAGAGAAACCCTTTCACCTCTTCACAGCATTTTTTTTTCCCCCCAAAAGCAATATGAAGTCGCACTGAGCAGGTATGGTAATAATCAGCATTGAGTGCAGTAATGATGTCTCTTCTGCACTGAAGCTCCTGACAGGAAAATCATGACCTGCTCCCCACAGGTATCAAAGTCGCTAATTACCCATCACGTGCTCCAGATCGGCATTCATTAGAGGAACCGACACTGTGTAACTCAGTCACGGGGAGTCTCTTTCAAGTCCGGGCACTTTTCCTTTGATAGAAAGAGGCTGCATCAGCACAGGCAGCACACTTGCCTTCTGTCACTTGCTGGCTGCTGTGCTGCACGTGAGACTCGAAGCCGAGGATGCAGTGAGTTCAGCTGAAGGCACAACTCAGCGCTGCTTGGAAAATGTTTAATAACAGATCATGGAGGAACACATTTCTAAGATCTGCTGCTGCCCACCTGGCCTAAATCTATTTCAGCAATGTCCCCAGTGCTGCCATCTAGATCCAGGTGTTTCCTGTGCCTCACAGATGAACAGATGAGCTAAAGAAAACCGGTTGTTACTGCTTTTTTTCCCAGGGCTAAGCTAATCAAGGTAGTTCTGCTATAATTGTATTTATAGGCAAATGAGATGATAGGTAGAGTCCGCCTCACTAAATCCAAATCTAAATGTCCTTGGTGTTGGCACAGACCAGGTTTGCCTGGAGTCCTGTTTTCAGACTCATCTGTAACAGAATTTATACTTCTGCCTCATAACTATTTCCTTGTTAGAGCCTTTCTCCCTCTCTTCCAGTTTTTTTTCTAGGCTGCTATTTCCTTTTACTACATGTCTTTGAAACTGAAAATTGTACTTAACAATTAAGAAAATTTTTTGGCACATTATCTCTACAGTGGCACTCACCAGAAGAAAATAATAAGGAGTCAGTACTGGTAATGTTGCACAATTTATAGGCTACCTAGTTCAGAAAGACACTGGAGCCTTTCTATGCACTGAAACATCCAGCACCCATCACTGTTATGGCCACAGTACCTTGCTTGGGTGAACCATTAGTGTATTGTAGCACAGAAATCCCTATAGTGGCTATAAAACATATTTATATATCTATAAAACCAGGATGCTCTGGTCTACTGAAAGCACTTAGATACATGGATAAAGAACACCGTGTGGAAGCTGGATGTACAGGGGAATGAAAGAAGCCACACTCAGGGTTTGAGATCAGCGTTTATTTTCAGGCATCTGCAAGGAAGGCCCGTCAGTTTGATGATTATCTGAACATATGTGGAACATTTGTAAAAGCTGGGAGAATTCCATTATGTATAAGCTGCTTAAAAAGTGGCTCACTTAAGGTTATTACATTGCTGCTTTGGGTTATTTTTGTTTAATTCAAACCCTGCAGTGGGTGAGACTCAATTTCAGTTTAAACAATCATTTCAGTACCTTATCTTTCTCATCATCTTCTGTACCTACAAAATTTCCAGTGTGGGATTCAGATAAATAAATACGTGATTACACACACACTTGCTCATCATTTTCTCCATGACATTCCGTTTTCTGTGAATAAAGAAAATGGCTTTCAGGGTGCTTTTTTCCTTCTCCTTCTAAGTGAATGATTTCCAAAGGGCCTGTCTGTCCAGAAGAGATTAACGCTCTTGCCTTAAAATGAGGCCAAAGCACAATTTTAGTGTCAGAAAATCAGTTTTGAATCCACAAAAGTTTCCATTCAGAAGTCTATTTAAGAATATACTTATAAATTCTCCTCTTTAACCTGCTCCATCTGAGGAAAGAATTAAAATATTTATCCACTGACTCAAGCAAATGCTTCAAACAAACTGCCCTGTTGATAAAATGAGTAAGATAATGTGGACTATGATTTTGCTCTATACTAAAATGCATATTTGACAGCTTTTGAATTAGCTGTGCCTCAGTCTGGGTCCCCAGTGAAAAGGCTGCCTGATATTTCTGAATGCAAACTTTGAGCATCCTAAGCAAGTGCTGCAGCAACATCCTCTCTGGAAAGACCTTTCCACCACAAAAGGACTCCCAACCACGTAACACCACACCAATAACAATCGAAGAGGTGAACAAAGGAAAAAACTTTCACGACCAATACTCTTTTAAAAGCACTGAAAATAGAGCATTAAAAGACATGAAAATAACCCCCAGTCTTCCCCTCAGGAGAGCCTGCATGGAGGAACCTACTTCAGAGAATATCTTTCTTTCACCATTCTACTTTCATATTAATATCCTTAGGATTTCTCAAGTCTATATAAGAAAAAAGAGACATTTTCTGTAGATCTCTTTCAAACAGCAGCTCTGCTATCAGTCCTGTGAACTCCTCCTTTCCACAAGGCAAAGCAGGCACCTGGTGATCAAAATTCAGCCCAAGCCACCCAGATTCAGATCTTCTGCAATGTCATGGCAAAAGTTTCCAGCCACTATGCACCTTTCCTCTCTTTCCATATGGGGGTGGCAAATGGCTGAGATCTGTGAAATGGCACAAAATTGTTCTCTCAGGCATATTCTTTGTTCCCCAAATTAAAGGGAAGTGCAAAACTTCAACTGTGCTTCCCCCTGCGTCCCTCCTCATGGATTGGTAAACTGGGGTAGATTGTGAATGCACTTGAATTCTGCTTATCACAAGTCTGGTAGCTTGTTACACCCTCTGCTTTTTCTCCTCACATGCTATAGAAATACAACAGTGTAACTAACACTTCTCCTCATTTAGAACCGCAGGTGGTGGGAGTACGTGTGATTTTATTGTCTTTACTTGGTAATTACAGGTCTGTTCCTATTCCCACTGTCTCAGTGGGATGCTGGTATAGTACATGCATTTAAGTCCTTTCAGGTGTTTTCAAGGTGGATTAGCATGGAATATTGCATCAGTGCAGAACGGTTCCAGTTCTGGTGTGCCTGTGACCACTGTCTGTAGAAGGGGTGCTGGAACACAGGCTGATCTGACCGCTTGTATTAACATGAGGATGCTGTAAAGCCTGGCTCAAGACAAAAGTCATCCCAGGAGGGAGAGGAGAACTGGGATTTGGGTGGTCCTCCTGGCAGAGCGTGTCTCCACATCCATGAACACAGTGCCTCTGCAGAGGGTGCAAAGAGCAGTGAGCCTCAGCTACTGCTGAGACCCCAGGCTGCACACACATATCAGGTCATTCCAGGAGCCTTCCAGTGGAATGTATCTTCCCTTCCCTTCCCTTC
>VZSR01001459.1:1309862-1337819 GCA_013398615.1 Brachypodius melanocephalos
TGGGCCACAGGGCAGTGGCAGCAAGATTGACACAGCCTGTGATTTGATACACATGACAGGTCCTTTTAAAAATGTAAACATCGTTATCTTTTGATTTTGGCTTCTGATTCCTCCAGATGTTTGTGGTTGATAAGTCAGGCTTCCTTCAGGTTTTGCCACCTTCCATCAGTGCATATTATGCTTATGACAGACAGAAATCCATGTGTAATAGAAGACACATTGCATATACATCCAGTGTGTTAACTATGTTTTAATACACCACATTCATAGTATACTTTGAAAAACACAGTAGCTGGAGCCAACGCTGCTGACAGAGCAGATCCTTTCTGAATTTCTCTTTGAATTCCCTTTTTCTCTTTAAATTGGGATATTTGCATGAAGGCTGGAAGCCCCATCTTTCTTCTATTAGAGCACTGGTGATCTTTGCCTTTTTTCCACTGAAATAGGCTTGTGAGTTCAAGGGCTGAATTCAGCAGAGTTCATAAGCATATCCTTAAACCGATAGGATTAAATCTTGGGTAAGGCACTGAAGCTCGGAGCACGCGTTTATCCCTGAGCACAGGCTCAGATGCTGTGCTGAGTAAGGACTGCAGGACATCTGAAGCAACTCAAAGCCCTTCTTCCCTGGAGTCCTCCTCCTCTGCTGCTGCCTCTCGGTTAAATGAAGCCAAACGTTCCCAAGCAGAACACAAAGGAATGTCAGCATGCAGAGGTGCAGACGCCCAGGTGTCCCCAAGGAACTTCTGGAAGTGCACAAAGCTGTTCTGAGCCATCTGGAAATGATGAGAACTTTGTTTTTCATTCTTGTATGGAAAGAGAGAGAAAACCCAGAGCTGTATAGACCAAATTAGGATTCCCAAAATTATATGTTTTCAACAAGTTGCTTACAGAAAAGACTGGACATGTGGAGTGTCAAGGGGCTGCAATATTTTTATCCGTACATTAAATGTGACAGATGGTCAGAAGTCAGAATCTAAAGCACAGATACTTCTGTTCTTTGAGAGCACTTGAAATTTGAACCCCTTCACATGCTTTGGACAACACTGGTCCCATTTAAACTTCAGGAGCCAAGTAAGAAAAAATAACAGCCACGTTTTTTACCTGCTGTTCCCTAAATGCCTAAAAAGCAGTCAAAACCAGAGATAACTAATGGAAAACTGCCACATTAGAAATGGTGGAAATTTGTCTTTAGTAATAGCTTACATTTCTTTCTCTATAAATCCAATTGCCTCAACCATATTTGGCATTCATCTGTATAAGCTCAGCTGTACTGCAGTGGAGACCTCAAAAGCCTTCTGCTCCCAAACAACGGCTTAAAATCCAGTGACAATTGTCCTACCTCTTTCCATCCTAAAGATAACTAGCTAGAAAGATGCCTGGATGGCAATCTCACCACAAGAGTTCCCCAAGAGATCAGGGCCAGGAGACTCAGCTCTGCTTTTGCTGCTGGATTTCTTGGCCCCTGGCAGGGCAGAGGTGATGCTGTGAGAGCTGCAGCCTGATGGAGCATCACTCTCTGTAGAGCTCCCCAGTTCCTCCTCATGTTTAAAGGTGGCTCAATACCTGAAGAGAAGCTTTGGTCCTCCACCTGTCTTCTGTTTGCAGTGCAGGAGCCAAATGAAAAGATCCTTTTCCCCCAGAGAAATACAGGAAATGTTGTATATAATTAAAACTGCACTCCACAGTCCTCTTTCCATCAATAACAAGGTCCAGCAAATTCCAGCTCCTATCACAGTCCCCTCCTGAGTTTTCATTTTTCTCCTATATTTTCAGTATTTTTGCCATATATTTGGTTATAAATATTACCATTTAAGAAGGGAACAATTGAGGGATATTCACCTGAGGTCTGAAATTATTTTTTTTTTATTATGAGTACTGGAGAAGGATGCACAAGGCATCAGCAGAATGTTGCAGCATGGGTTATAGATTGCTGCTCAGCAGTTGGTGGGTTGGCTATTTCTTTTAATTGCTGATACTGTATTTTCAGACAGTGCTGATCTTATGACAAATCTTTTTGCCTACTTTTCTGCAATTAAGCAATTTAGCTGATAGTTGAAAAAGTTTTTTCACAACATAAATACTCCATTGTACAAATACACGTATGACTGTACATGTATTGATATGCACACGTGTGTGTGCATGTGCACAGAGACGTGAAACCATTTCACAGCAGTTCTGCCAGGGATATTTCCCTTTCCATAATTCTAAGCCTTTTCTTGTGTTATCTGAAGAACTCCAAATTTTGCTTTCCCAGACAATTCTTGTCCATAATGAGATATTTTACAGTATTTTCTTTTAGTTCAAAAGCCCAAATATTCAGTGAAAAGCTGTTTTAGTGACAACTCTGTGTGTGTCATTTTCAACCTCAATGTGCATGTCCCATTTTCAGCTCCTGAACTCTGAATAAACTGGGCTCACCTCCAAGAGTTATGGCTTTAAGGAATATAGGTAAATTGCACCATTACCCTTTTTATTTGTTAATTTTTTTTTCCTTCAGCCTTCTCTGTTAGTTTATCATACATGTGGTCTAATTAAAGTTTCCTGCAGGATATTTCATCCAGAATAAATAAGGACATTGCTCAGAAGGGCTTTAGTTACATTTTTTTTCCTTCCAACTGTGCTGAAAGGGAGGTTGCTGTCTAAAAAATCTGTGCCTGGGTGGAAGAGACAGTTTTATAATTGCATTTCCAATCTTCTTTGTATTCTTTTGTGTTATATGCTTGTACAAGAAGAAACTGGACAGGCCTGTTGGATAGCAGCCAGGCAGAATTGTCAGAGAGAGACCAGATTGAAAATGAAATAGAAAGGGGGAAGAGAAATAAAAAATATCAGGATGATCTCTCAGAACAATGACTTAAGAAAGTGAAACTGGAGGAGAAAATAGCAATTTTGTTTTGTGTCACCTTCTGAGGTTTTAAAATTGTCTTTTGCTTTCTGTTTGGTTTTTTTTTCTCCAGTTGTGACAGAGAAAAGTCAAAGTATGGGGACGTGTTTCAGAAATGGAACTGGGACAAAATATTTGTTTTCTGACTAAGAGTCAGGTGCTGAGAAATCTGAGTTCACTCTGAAGGAAGAGAAGACTATGTCTTGAAAGTTGAGGCTCTGACAGTCTCAAGGTCATATTCCTACTCTGGATGAGATCAGCTTTCATTGGTTTGGCATTCTATAAATTAATTAATTCATTAATTAATCACTCGGTAAATACATATTCTCTATCGCTGTGAAGCAAGCAGAGACAGGATCAGCATACCCAAACCTACAGACTGTGCCTTGACTTTCAAGTGTCTGAGTGTGAAGGGCTCTTCTGATTTCCCTTCCACTTCTCATCTTTCCCAAGTCCCTGCAGGTTTCAGTTTCTCAGGCTGATGTACTAGAGAGTTGGTGGCAAACAGGTTAGCTCTGCTTTGAGGAGAGATGGTAAAGGTGACCTCCAGAAATCCCAACTAACCTGACTATTTCTGTGATTCTGTTTAAGTCAGACACGAAAGCATCCATCTACAAGCACCAGCAGCTGTACTCTTTGTTCCAGAAAGCCCATAAGTCATGGTCAGACAGACTCTATGACTGGTAAACAAAGGAAAAAAAAAGAATAAAAGGGAGGCAAAAAACTCTTTGAGCCTTGGGATGTGATTATTTGTGCAGGGGCAGATTGAAAACAACTGAAATGAAAGGAGAAGAGTAAATGCGGGCCTGTGAGAAGCTGAATGGTGAGCACGTCTCTTCCACTCTTCCCTTGAAGGCACGGCGTGTGGATGTACTTTATTCATAATGACAATATGATGTGATTCATAGCAATTGCTTCTTCACAGTAAATTATTCTAAGATGCGTTGTTGTGCCACGTTGCAATGGCACAAATGAATGATGTTAAAATACTGAGCAGACAAAATGATAACACCTGTTACAGAGCCACTTATAAACCAGAGTGCACCGAGGCATTTGTACCTGTCTCTATCACACATTGTGAGCTACACATCTTAGGATGGTTTATGAAGGAGAAGGCAATTTCTGCTATTCTGTATTAAAACATTTCTCAGAATTCCCTTAATTTACAGACATCCTCTCTCTGTTTACTTGACATCAGTTCCTGCTCTCTGCCAGGCAGTGTAGGAGAGAGTTCACAGCTGGCTCAGCACTCAGATTTCCTACCCAGATCAGGTCTGGGAGGAACAGAGTAACAATATCTGCACAGGTACATTTAATCCTGCCCTGTGGTAGCACACAATTACCCAGATTGAAGAGGGGCAGGGAGCTGTGCCCCCTCTCAATGCACTGTGGGGCAGCCAAGGCTGTGAACTGGCACAAGCAGGCAGGGCAGTGCCTTGAGAGAATGATGATGTCCTGAATTTCCATGGATGTGCAGAGGTGCTCAGCACCTACGTGGGTGTCAGGCAGGTCAATGCCTTTGTGTGTTTGCCTCTAAAAACTTGATGCAATGACTCGTTGAGCCAGTGGAGGAGTGGGGATGGCTTTTGCCATCCCTGGGTAGGGCACTGTACCTTCTGCTAGCTGTCACCAACAGAGTATCAGAACATTGATGTGATTCAGAGCAGCAGCCAGGACTCAGCCTGTGATGGCACATGGCTTTCCTTGAGGGATTGACACAAGCTCCCAAGCCCCTGACACCCACGGAGAGCTGGGGGGAGGTTCTCTCACTGACTTCACAGAGGTGGGCAGGGCACAGAGCTGTCACAAGAAAGGAAATGCAGGATGATTCCCTTATTCTCTACTGAGAACATCTACCTCCAACAAGAAGCCAAGAGCACAGTCAGATTCTTTTAAATTTTTTTTTCAGGGGTAGGGAAGAGGTAGAACAGCTTTCCTCTGATTTCTAAGGAAACTGGTTTCATTGCTGGCCAGACATCTCCTGTCAGATGTCTCCCATGGAAGCCCAGCCAGCTCTATTGGGGTTTTTGTTCCAGTTTCTAGCCCTGCAAGTGAGACACCAAGCTTAATTTCTTCTTTTAATTTTCTGCTCCTCCTTCTTCTTTTTCCTCGATGCAGTGTGTTGCATGAAGATGCTCCCCACAGTATTCACTCCTAGTGCTCACAAGTGCCTCTTCCATCCGGAGGCAGCTGGAGAAATTGTTCCTCTAAGCACCAGACACTTAATGAACAATGAGATGAACTCTCCAGTTTGCTTGCATTCTCACTCATTTTTCCTCTTTCATGCTGTCTGGTGGAGTGAGAAAGTGTGTACCAAGGTCTTGACCAAACATTTTGAACGGCAATCATCTTGGGATACCCAACTGAGCTAATTACCAGCTTCGTTGCTCTCTCCCTTGCCCCTTCTTCCCTCTGATGACAGGGGGATGAAGTGGTTACTCAGCCCACACAGAAATGCCCACATTTCCCTCTCTCTTTCCTGGCTAAGGGGTCCCCTGTGAGATGCTCTGTGCCCTTTGATGACAGTGCTGACGTCTCTCCTCTTAACTAGCCTACTCCCTCTGGGAAGCACTGGGGAAATAATTTGGCTCCCACCAAACTTTGAAGTTCAGGTTGTTTCAGGAAGGTTTGTCAGCATGGAGACAAACAGCAGGGACTCTGGATCAGGTACTTGACTTTGCCATGGAAAAAGACAAGGCAAGAATGTTTTAAAAGCCCAAAATTGTTGTGCTGTGTCCCTGCACTGTCTGCTTCCTACAGCTGGAGCTGCAGCATCCGTATGGAGCCATGCCATGGGGGTGTAGTGGACCAGTGCAGGAGGGGAAATGCTTATACCATCCTGGAAGGCAACCACTGCCTCTTTTATTGTGATAATTTGTTTTAAGATACAGACATTGCTGTTTGTCATCAAACATATCCCACTTTTTCAATCACCAGTGGGCGGTAAGGGGTTCCTTATTTTTATGCAAGGTGAAGGGTAATTAATTCCCTAACATGAGCTGGGGCAGTTGCTGCCTGAGGGATTCCCAGCCTGTTCATCAGGCACCATCCCTTGTTGGTTTGATCATGGTGGAGCAGGAGGATGAGGTGTAACTGAGACCTGGGCAGGTGACAGCGGAAAGAACTGCCCAGGGAAGCAGACTGCTGGGGGACAGGCAACGAGTCCCTCCTCTGGGGGCTGAGCAAGGCCTTGAGGCTTTTGCCCTAGGAGGAAAGCAGGGAGGAAGAGATCTCCTCAGATCAATGCTGAATGAGGCTGTGGCAGCTGGGAACAAAAAAGTCAGGAGAAACTAGAAAGGCTTTCAGTGAGAGCTGAGAAGGTCCAGTCTGGCCAGTACAAGGGTGGTGAACAGCTCTGGGTCTTTCTTATGGCTCTTTCTGCATATCCTAAATACCATATAATCATGAGGAATTACAGCTCCTTCACACCCATGGGACCCTGCTGGGTACCAGTTTGCAACCCCATGTGGGGTTGGCATTCACATCACAGAGACCAGAAAGTCCTGGTACAGCTCCTCCAACATCATTTCTGAGCCAGACTCACTGTATGCAAGTTCTGCAGCCTCCAGAAAGCTTTAACTGTTTCCAAAGGTGTAGCAAACCTGCTTTGTGACCTGGACAGTGAGGTCTTTACCACACATTTCAGCTTAATTGTAAACACTTCCCATGAGGCTGGATGAGAGGACAGGTCCAGCTCTGTAATCCAGCCAAGCTAAGATCCTGTCTGACAATATGCTCTAACTCTTCCTTTTTTTAACCTACCTTGTATGGTAGTGTACAGCCTAGTTAAACCAAGTCCTCGATGTGTTTAAAGCTCTGTGCAAATATTTGCTAATCAGTCCTCAAAAATCCCTTGTCTGTACTGAACAAGTAAATGTTGCTGGGCCTGATTCAGTCTTAGAGTGTATCACAGCCTCACTGGTCCCAGGTGGAGCAAACACACAAAAACACCAGCTCAGAGGAGAAAGGCTTTCCAGCATCCACCCAACCACTTCCACTGCCTAAAATAGCTGTTGGCACATCATTGCTGTCGATTTATACGCCAAAGACTGTTTTGCCCCAGGCACTGAATTACCATGGAATCCAGCATCCAAGGTCTGCCTTTTCTAGATTTGTTTGAGACCTGACTCTTTCCTCTCTTAACTTTGCCATAGCCACCACTCGACTTTAAAAGCTGGTTCCTCGGATTCCAGCTATCTCCCTTACTTCTCTGGATTTTGACTGTGCCCTTACTTTGCCCTTCAGATTGGCACATCTCTGTCTTTCCTTGGTTTATACTCAAAGGAGATGATTCCTGTCTTAGTCTGCATCACTCTACTCCTTGGTCCATAATTCAGTCGAGCCTAGCCAAGCTCATTTTTGCAAGGCATTTCCATATATTTCTTTAGCACCTCAGCCATGCCATGAAGCTGAAGTGTTTGGTCAGGACCCTGGGACCCCAGTGATCCCTTCTCAGGAGGTGCCTGATGGCTGTGGTGGAGCCCCAGGCTCAGCTAGGGAGGAATGGACTTACAGCCCCCCTCCTCCTACACTACATTCATTGCCCTGAACGTGTTTGAGATGTGTTTCCTGAGAAAGCTCAAACTCCCATTTTCTACCTTTTGCACTGAAGATTCACATATCCTTAAGTCGGTGCCCTGGATCTGCTCCCGTGTTCCTGCCTGTGGTAGGTCTGCTTTTACCATCATTGTCTATTCCCCTGTGTGGCTGCTGCTCTCCATTTGGCTGCAATCCCACAGCGTTGTCCCTGCTGGAGGGAATCTTGTGTGTTAACAAGTGTGCATTTGCAGACTCTTCAGTCCCAGTAGGCTGGGCTGAGTGTACTGCAAGGAGGACTGAGGGAGATTTCAATACCAGAATTAGGTAAACAGCACAGCCCTTGACTTCTGCATGATCTCTCTGCAGCAGTGCACTTTATACACAGATCTTTTCGGACTCTGCATTAGAAATGCTTCTTGATGCCAGCTGTATCAACAGCTGGGTTCCTCATCTGCAGTGTTTTGTATAGCCTGAAGTCTTTAGGATTGCTTTCATGGACCAGAGATCATTAGCAGTGAGAATCCTTCAAATGTTGACTTGGCTAATTTGTCTGTCAATGGGGTCTGTGTTGCAATTTAATAAGAAGCTGAGAATATAAAAGTGAGCGAGTTGCATTATCCCATAGGGATGGCCTTGCAGCTGGTTCTGCAAGAAGGAGTTTTCTTGTTCAGAATAACTGAGCCTCACCAGGCCACCAAGCTCTGCGTGAAGATGGGACAGTGCCCCACGCTCTCCTGAAAAAATGGATATTCACAGTTTAGAAAATCACTCGTTGGTTGGCTGCTCCCTTGTTACACACAAGCTGGGCTGCAAGAAATTATTTGGATCTGAAAGAAATTCATGGTTTTCTTGCATCTGAACGCCAGACACCCCTTTCCCTGCAGAAAATGAAGGTGGCCATGAGCATTGGCCAAGAACAATTTGCATCAGTGGGTGTTGCAGCTTTGGTTCAGCATTTTATCTCATTTACTCAGTCTCCAGCAGAGCGAGGCAAGGACTGCAAAAAAAAGAACGGGAAAACAAATCTCCCCTTCAGCATTTGCTCATAGGCAGAAGTAAATTCACTTTATGCTTCTCTGTTGCTGAAAGCTCAGAGTGAAAGAACAGTGGTGCTGCTGGCTTGGCCATCTGTCTGGGGTTGGGAACTGAGGGTGCTCCCCAGTCCTCCCACAGGTTTCTTGCTTTGCCCCAAATTAAACAAATAAACTATTTTATTGTCTCAGCTTTTAACCTGTATAATGGGGATAACATTTCTCTGTCCTCCAGGAATACTTTCCTGCAGGCAGCATGGGAGCTGGTTTCCTGGTACGCCCAAATAAATGCTGCTTAATGTGCCTGGCCATCCTGGCATGAAGAGAGGCATTTCTGCCAAGGTCACCTCACTCAGTGTCTGCTGAAACAAGTGCTAGGATGTGGCTCTGTTGTTTGCAAACTATTTTTCCATGCAGTCCACAAACCTGCTGAAACTGAAGCAATCAAGATGTCCAGCAAAAGCATGACAAGTAATTTACCACCCTGGCTACTTCCATGCTGAAAAAAAAACAAGGCTCATTTCTTGGCATTCACTGTAAGGCTTCTTGAACTATAACTAATTTTTCTGGCCTTTCTTTCTGTATTATTTTCTTCTGCTTCTCCTGATATCATGTGTATTATTATGTAAAATAAATAAGTGCATGAAACTGAGTAAAGAAATAATGGAAAAGGGTTTGTTGCAGGAGTTCCCCCTTGAAGCCTCCATCTCCTCCTACAGATTCCACATAAAAGCCTCTTGAGGAAGATAATAGAATAACAAGCCAGGCTACTGAAGTGGGGAACAATCAGGAATCAAGTAAGATGGAAAGTGGAAAAAAATAGAATGAAACAAACAAGAATGAAAATGATATTTCAATAGTATTGGTGCTGAACAGATCACAGTTTTTAAGCCAGAAGTGTGGTTTTCAAGTGATAATAAAAATAATTAACTTCAAGACTCTTCCTTATTCTTCCACCCTTTGCTCCCACCTACAGAATCTCACAGGATCCTTTGACAAAAAAAGCAAATTTTATCACATTGTTTTTATTCTCAGCAGTTTAGAACAGCAGTTTCAAGGCCTGGGCTGTGGATTTCATGAATGGGTGATCAGTTTGGCTGAGGACAAGGCTCTACAGGGATCATTCTTTCCCTCCATTCTCTCCACAAATGCTTGTTGAAAAAAAATTATATTTTGAAATATGACCCTTTGGCTCATGCAGTGCAGCACAGTAATTCCCAGGTCTGTACCTCTTGTTCTTTGATACCAGGGAAGAGGATGGGTTTGGTCCAGCTTTGTTCCTGACTAGAAGAAGTGCTTTTTTTTTATAAGGATTATTCATTTCAAATAGATCAGCCTGTTTAATCCTCCTCTTTGTGTCTGCCACAAGTCCTATCCAGCAGGGCCAACTGGGAGCCACATTTCACAAGGACTTGCTATCAGCATCTCTCTGGTGAGGTGCTGGGGGCCCTGCATATGAGCCAGGATTGGTCATGGCAGATATGAAGGATCAAGACTCTCAAACCCAGTGCAGGAGCAGGATTTTGAGGGAAAAGCTTTAAAGGAAGGCTTTCAGAAACAGCATAGTCCCCTCTTCTCTGCTGTTGGAATATGTGTCCAAAGCAAGAAGGCTGAGGTCTAAATTTTTTGGATGAATCATTATTTGGGCTTAAAATCAGTGAATTTGAGGAACAGATGATAGCTGGCATGGCTTGGTCATATTGTTGTGCTTTGGCCCAAGAAGTGAGCCAATAATCCATCTCTCGGGAACGGTTTCTTTTGGAGATTCTGGCAATGGACCCAGGTATTTCTTTGACAAGTGGTTTTATTTATTTACAAAGCATGGTTGAAAACATGGTTCCCAGAACGTGGCCAGCATTGAGGAGCTTTCTCACTCACAGATCCCCAAACCACCTTTTCCAGAAAGTCCATTGCCTGAAAAAACCCTTGCTCTTTCACACCCCACATGGCATCCACTCACTTTTTGGTGTTCTGCCTAACAGGTCCCACTGCCAAGTCTCTCACTAGGGCTTTGCAAGATCTATTGGTCTCCCAAGAAGTGTCTCAGTCAGCTGGGACCAGGCCATAGCTTTAGTTAGTGTCTTCTACAATTTCAGGTCTCTTGCTCCTCCTGATTGCTCATAACTAAGCTATCTTTAAGCATGTTATCTTTAAGCAAGATCTCTGGTGACACATCTACTGGCATTCACCTTTGAACATGACATGCAATGACTCAGCTAAGGGTTGCAGCACAAAGCCAACTTGCTGATTTGAAAAAATAAATTATGAATAGGTTGGCTTTCTTAAAATATCCAATCTGCTTTTGTCACTATCCTTAATGCATCACTGCACTAGCACCAACACCATTAGTGATGTGTGAGCAGGAGTCTGTGTCTTGCACGTAGCCTTTGGAGTCTGGGGGATCGATTCCCCTACCTGGGAAGAAAATGCCTTGTTATAAAGGCCAGGCTCTGAGAGGGACAGCGAGGGGAGGGAGAGGTGGGTGGAAGGGGGATTTATCCACTTCCTTCCTCCTGACTTAACTTGGCAGAGCATGTCCAGGGAGTGGAGCTGGGATTTCACAGCTCCTGGCAAACACTGCACCAGCCTGGCAGCGTTCCTGCTCCTGCTGCACTCAGGTGGAGCTCACAATGCACGCTGCTCTTTGGGGCTGCTGATTTCTGAATTCCTCTACCTCGAGTGCTCCTCGGACACCCTTTTCCATAACTGAGATTCCTTCTGCAGAACCTTCAGCCCCATGCGAATGAGACAACGTATCTAAGCATGGGACAGAGCAGAGGACTCATCCTCTTGGCTGCCTTAGTGAGTCAAACATGGTGAGACTTAGAGGGACAGGAGATCTGTGTGACTCAGGCTTGGGCTATTTAACTGTCCAGACTTCCCAGGGCTCCCTTCCACTGCTAAAACCTAAAGAAGAACAGTAGAATTTGATAATGCACTTGACTTTCTCATTCAGCTCAGCTCACAATCAGCATAGGCTGCCAGATCCTTGTTACAGAAAAATACCCAACTGGCTTGGCCCTGTTTACACCATCATACATGTTCGGCACAGCCGGAGGATGGCTGTGTCACCCTCAAAACAAATTTTTTTGGCATGACCCTTGAATGCTTTTACTCGGTATTTTGCCTTTAAAATAGAGAGAGGATTAAAAAAAAAAAAAAAAAGTACTTTTCCCTGGGGCGCCATCAGATGCTAATAAAATCTTTAATTAATTCAGATTCGGATGGGCTCACATTTCTCTCACTAGCTCACAACTTCAATCAAGTTTTTTTCTTTTTGTGACTCTGCTTTCATGCTACTTTTCACTGCATTTCTGATTTATCTGGAATTGTGCTATACAGGCATATTGGCAGGAAAGGCTGGGATAAAAGAGGACTAGGATGAGAGAAATCATTAGCACAGGATGTATTTTCTGGGGTTTTTTGGAAGAAACCTTTTTCGAAAGAAAACCCAAAAGGTCCTATTGCTGTTATGAATCCCACAGGAACTCTTTAATACAGACAATTTGCCTGATTGGACTGCACTGGTCTTAAGCATTAGAGAGAGACAAATCACTCTTAAGAAACATTAAATCAAATAAGATAGAGAGAAATCTTGATAACGTGAAATGAATTCTGTAAAATTAAAGCATCTGCCTAATGTTCACTTCATAATAAAGTGATAATCTCTCTGAAATGGAGCCTGTCTCATTACCAGTTTAACAACTGGTGTGGATGCTCTGATCTAATACTGGTTAACTGAAAAGAAGTAAGTGATACATATTCTTTACCGGCCCCAGTAAGAAAGAAAAGCCTCTCTCTGGCATGCTGTCAGTCCTTCCAGGGTCAATCTCCCCATTCACTTGCCATCTTGTGACAACAGGGTGGGAGGAAAAATATTTACTGTACAGGGTACAGAAACTGTTCCAAGACTGTGAGAGGGAAGCATTTCAGAGACCTTCCTCCAAACACAAGTAGAGGAGTTTCCCTGGGAACAAATAGTCTAAAGATGGAGGCAGAGAATAGATGTATTCCAGCCCAGGGAGAGGCTGCACAACCAAAAACCACATTCCCAGTGGTCCCAGCCCCAGCTCTGCTGGCCAGATGCCCCCTGAGTGCTGGTGAGCAGGACAGGCTGATGCCCAGGGTGGACCCTGCCTGCAAGGTGAAGGAGGGCACTTAGGAAGGGCTGATTTAATTTAGAGGCTTTCACGTCACTTCCTGCTTCAGCACCCTGCTGGAACAATCTTGCAGGATAACCTGACCTGTCGTCTCTTCTTCTACTCTTAAATGGTTGATCAATAAGCTCAGGAAGGAAATAAAAAACATGTGGTTGAATTTCCTTAAAATATACATGTAGCCCTGCTCAGCAGTGAGGGATTGGATTGAGTGCTCAGGACACTGAGCAGCATTTCCAGCTGCTTCCCTCCCTCTGCCCCTGCGCCTGAGCTGCCCTGCCTCTGGGATGCTGCACTTCTGCAGGGAATTGCAGTCTTTCTTTCCATGCTCTGGACACAATTTCTGCATGGAATAGAGGGATTTAGTCGCAGGAGAAATGCCATTCTTCCTTGATGCTTTTGGGACCATGCCTCTGAATGCACCTTCATCTGATTTGCTGTGGATGGCCACGAGGTGATCTACCCAGCTCATGTCTTGCAGTCTTGCTGCAGATCACAGAGCACTGCCTGCTGCACAAACAACGTGCCATGGCCTGGGGCAGTATTATAATTGAATAGATATAACAGATTATTATCCGTTTGATGTGCAGCATGGAGCTGCAGCACTCCCTATCCTATTCCAGCAGAGCGAGGCCAGGGACTCTTTCTAAAGCATCCATACAACCAGGAAATGTAAGCAAAAGGCTCTCGAAATAGTAATAATAACACAACATATCTCCAGGGCTGACAAGTGTGTTGAGTGCTGCAGTTTCACCCATAATCTGTCATAAAGTCAGACAGTTCTATCAATGGGGAAATAAACAGTCGGGATAATAAAAGGTGAGTGCTGAATAGCAACCCTTCAGCTCCCTCCAGGCTTTATTAGGATAATTGATTTTGGAACATTAATAAGGATATTGATTAGCTTTAAGGAATTGAAATTCAGGGTGAGGGAGGGAGCTGGGGAGGAGTGAGCTGCTGCTCTTGGTCACAGACTCATGGTGGATTGGGAGCCCTGGTATGAAGAGTCAAGCAGCTGTGCCAAGGGATTAACTTTTATCTTTGACATGAATTAGGTCAGTGATTTCTGCAAGCGTGCCACCCACATCATGAGGACCTGGGAAATTACACAGCAAGGGTGCTTCCAACACCATGAGGCTTGTCTTATTAGTGGGACCCTCGCAGGCAATTTCCATCTCGTGATTCAGCACTTCAGCAGAGAGATGGTTCAGCCACAACGGAGCTGGGGGGACAGAAAGTCAAGCGGGAGGGCTGTGTGGAGGAGGCTTCCATGCAGCAAGGAACTGATTAGATCAGGAGTGTAATCAGCTCCCTGAACTTGCAAAGTGAGGTTTCACTGATCAGTGAATTTCCAGGCTGAAAGAGAACTCTCATAAATATGGAATTTCACTTTCTTTCTTTTCAAGATCAAGTGGTTCGCGTGATTATTTTTTTTTCCTTGCAAAGTTAAAGCCCTGACTTTCTGATACATTATAGAAGAAGAAGATTGTTTCCAGCCATTGAGTGAACAAAGTCATGGGCATCATGTTCACTCTCCCAGTAAAATAATAGCCTTGAGAAATGCTACAGCATGTGGCAAAATCAGAGTGAGCTCGCATTTTACATACTGTTGTGATTTAGCAGAAGTGTCAGGTGGCTTCTCAGCTTTTGTTTGGATTGATTTAAAGATGAACCTGGACCTGAACATGGCTGCTGGCCAGGTTGCCTGTATCATACCTTGAACTTGCAAGTTGTTACATTAAATACCCTAGAAAAACATAAGCACAGGTTTAAAGCAGTTTCATATCACTGGAGACAATGCGGAATGAAATAAATTCAGAGGTAGAAGCTGCCAGGACCAGCTTTGTGTCCCAAAATCTTCTAAACTTCTGTGCACACCTGAATTTGAACATCTTCTTTGATGCATCTCCTGAGACGGCAAGATCCTAATTTTTGAGCATGAACCTTTCAGTAGTTTCTTATTGATGCACAGGTAGTTTACACAGACCCCATGGAGTAACCAATGACCCTAACAGAATCCTACCAGAGAAAAAAATATCTCCTATTAACCTCAGGTATACCTGGACCCAAGAACTTGTTAGGAAATGTCTAACAAATTATGAAATGCAAAGACAGCAAAGAACTGCAGCCAAAGGTGCCCATTTCTGAATTAAAATATTGTGTTTTCACCTTTTCGCCTATCTTCTCGTCACCTGGGATGAACAGACCAAAGTTAATGGGAGTTATGCTCCAACTTCAGTCTTTTGAGGAGTTATTTAAGGACTTTCAGCACTTCTTCCCAGAGCTCCACCTTCAATACCCAGCACAGCTGTGGGTGACCCTTGTGCTCTCTTACTATTCACAAGGAGTGAGATCTGACGCTTTTTCTTGCTCCATCATTCCCTTTATGCCCCAGGGATGAGGGAGATGCTTTTGTCCTGCTGCTGCATGTGGGTACAGAGAGCATTACTGGGGCAGGAGAGGCTCGTGGCTCGTGGCTTGACTGCTTTGTCTCTGCTTCTGAACTGCAGTCACGTCCAGGCAGCACGCACACAGAGTAACTGATGTCCACATTTTTTTTCCACCCTCAGCTTGTCTTGTATCTTGGTCCCCAAAAGTAGATAGAGAGTAGAATACTGGGAAGAATGAGGCCATGGATAAAGATTATAATAGACAGGTAATTATAATAAAGAAAGAATTATTAGATAACTGGATAGATAACCGGATGGATAGATGTGGTAGAGATCTGATAGGGTTTTTTCTCTTTTGCAAAAGCCCTAAAATAAAGGAACTCTTGCACATACATAAATCATCTAGCTCTGGGATAGGAGCAAAGACAAGTTCCCATAGCAACAAGATCTATGCTGTAAAGCTGCGCTGCCCTTTGTTATGTATCATTGTGATATTTCTCTCAGACATGTCATTGGCAATTACCCACAGAAGGAGAGCTCAAATTGTGCAGGAGCCCAGCAGATCCACCTTACATTATTTTTCTGTAATTAATGAGATTATTGAATTTCCACACTAATAAAGCATGGCAAGGACTCTGAAAACAACTCCTCTCTGAGCCAATTCCGGGTGATTCCTCAGTGCAGCACCCCCACCCTGCACACACACACCTCTGCACAGACCTTGGTGCGGAAGAAAAAGGAGAGCGGGAGCCTTCTGTAGAGCTCTGCTGCTCTGCCATGAGTCAGCCCGAGCAGCATTGACGTTTCTGTGTTGCCAGGAGGTGAAACCCTGTGTAAATGTTCCTAAAAGCAGTTTTCAAGCTATTCATCTTTGATAACATTGTTTCTTTATGAATGCTTGAGCTTCACTTAGCTGCCTATGCATCACTTTCTGACAGGTCTCCATCTATTCTGCTGCTGCCTGCATGGAGAAAGCTCCCTTTCACACAAAGAGGAAGCACTGGCTAGCGTTGATCCCCTCGGAAGCCTATTTTCCTGAAGCTTCTTTTCCAGAGGGCCCTATCCTGCCCTGGATGCCAGCAGACTGTTCCCTCCTGCATTGGGGCAGGGAAGGAGCAGGATGTGACAGCACTGCCTGGCTGTGCTGCACTGGGAGAGCCAGCTCAGGTCCTGCACAAAGCAGGATGTCATCTGTGCATCGAGCCGCAATCATTCTGTACTTGCTGCTCAGCTCTCGAGGGACAGGGCTTCCCCATCATCTCTCCTCCTCCTCCAGCCTTTCTCTGCTCTTATCTTTTGCCTTTAATTATTTTTTAATGTCTGAGGAGAAAGAAATATGTGGCAGGAAACAATTTTAGAATAAATACCCAGGAGGAGACTCTCAGGGAAAAAAAACCCACAGTGGGGTCTGGTTCCTTTGTAATTGAGTGCATGGAGAAGGATGACCTTTGCCTTGTCGTGCCTCCTTTGGAAAGAGGGGTCAGCATCCCCATGGGGCCAGCAGACCAACCCTGCATCCACTTGTAAACACTTTAAGATCTTCTAATGCTACATTGACAGATAGTGAGACAAAATGCAGAGGACTTGTGCCAGCATACTGGAGAGTATTGAAGAGTCATTACCTCATTTTGCAGCTGGTTTTTCTGCAGTAATGCCGTTGTGGGTCTTTTAGAGATGCTTCCTGCTATTCATCTCCTTCAAAGGTTTCCAACGTGCATCTGCCTTTCTCAGGTCCTGGAAGCATTTTGAAATTCTCCCACGACATGTGCTTTTTGGAGGCAGAATGTTGCTAGGATCACTGAAAAGTCTTTTCCCTGCCTGTTTCCTTCCTTGCAATAACAATAATTTATTGGGAAGGTGCTTGCCAGGCCCTCGCTGTCATGTGGGAGATGCAGGGAGACGAGGCCCCAAGGACTTGACATTCTCCATAGACGGCAGCAGTTCAGGCAGAAAGTGCAATGGACAGCTGGGGGATGATCCGTCTTGGAGCACAACAACTTATCTTCCCACAGTGAGCCTGCTGTGGCAGCTCCCCACCGCTCTCCCTCCACATGACTTACTGTGCTGGGCTCTCAGAGAGCAGTTTCACAAAGAAATATTTTGCCTGTTTGCCTGTGGAGTGTTCCCTTCCCCTAAATGTGCCCAACTTCATCCCCACAGAGCACTGTGGGGCTGAGGAACACAGCCAGCATGTCCTGATCCTGCTCCTAATTCCAGCACTGCCCTTTAGGGCAAACATTTTTCTCTTCCTGTCAGCTCTTCTGACAGGAAAAAAACCCTGATTTTTTTTTTTTTTTTTTTTTTTAAAGTGCTCTGAGCTCTAACAGAGGAAAGCCCTGAAATGGCATTTACACCCACCTTTTATTTCACTAGCCTAATTTCTCTCCTGCTTCTGTTCAGGTTTCTTTCTATTCCTTTCTTTCTACCTATTCACCTACCCACCTAATGAGACTGTCTAATCTCTCCATGGCAATTCTCTCCATCTTCCCAAGACCAAAGTGGTTATGTTCTTATGTTCAAATGTGTTCTCTGTTTAAACCCAATTGCAAACCTGTCGTTATTTCTCACGAGTTTTCCAGCTACCTGTACTCCTGATAATGATCGGATAAATATCTAGGCTCAACATCTCGCCATTCCTCTTGATGCAGTTTGCCAACTAATTGAAGAGCATCCTGTTTCCATGTCAATATATGCTGAAGAGCTCAGTGAGTAACATAGCCAGGAGCAAACTGCTGTATCTATAGTTTGGTTAAACCTCTTTGTCCTAATTATTCACAAATATCAAGATTAGAAGAACTAATGCTACTTTTTTAAAGGTGAAAGGAAGTGTCAAATTGTGCTGCTTAAGAGCTTCATAATGTTGAATTTCTGCTGATATGATACAATGTCCTGGAAAATTGCATAAAAGATCTTAGAAACACAGAGTACAGCTTCCATTCACAGGGAACACCATCATGATGAATTGGCAAGACATATCCTCAAGTTCACTGAAAGCAGATCTTCTTAAGACTTCTCTCTAATTTCTAAGATTAATTGTTAACCTACCCCATACACATGCCTTTGTCAAACATGAGCACAAACAGCCCTGCTTTCAGCCCCTCAGGAAATGCTGGTTGACCAAGGAAAATATTTTTCTGAGCATCTTACTGCAGTTCTGAGCTTAAGACATTTGTATGAGGAGAAAACTGTACTGCAAGAAGAGTTTAGAGCTTGACTACAGATTTAAGGCAGGTTAAGCATCAAATACATCCCAAAGGGAAAAATGGGAGCACTAGATTCCCCAGCCTATAATGAAATCTACTTCATAAAATGAGAGAGAAAGATGTAGTTCAGCACTAAGGATCACGAAGGAATTCTGTTACTTCAGAAACAGTTTTTGTGTTTGTTATGTTCCTCGCACTTGAGGCCTGGGAGGGGAGCATGATCTGCTGGGCTTGGAGATGACAGCAGCCTTGTGCCACAGCCTCCCTGCCCTCCTCTGCCCCGGCAAGGGAAGAGATGCTGCTGCAGCTCACTATTGCTCCTGCCTTCATGTTCAGCCTGAGGGGTCTGCTGTCAGTCTTGGGAATGCTCTGCACACACAGCAGCAGCGTGCCCAGGCTGCCCAAAATGCTCCTCCTCAGCACAGAAATCCTCAGAGCCCAGCAGAATGTCTATGTTAGCTGATGGCTTTCTGGTACATCCCAATCTTTAAATAATGTGCAAAATAATGAAACAAGAATCAGAGAATCAGAAACCCATAAAGTGGTTTGGTCTGGCAGATACCTTAAGAAACCATCTCCCTCCAATCCCCTGCCATAGGCAAGGACACCTTCCACCAGACCGGGTTTCTTGGAGCCCTGTCCAACTTGACCTTGAAATTCCTAAAGGGCTCATTGCCAGGCTGAGTTGACAGGACAGGAAAAATCATTCTATCCAGAAACCAGTTTTTATCTCCCTACCCTGAAAAAATTCATCCTATTAGCAACTGCTGGGACTGAATGTTATGGTAGGAAGACCTCTGGTCTGAGCAGTACAACAAACTTTATGTTAAACAAAACATAAATCAAAATTAAAACAAGCCCTTGGACAAGACAGTCATTTGCTCTTGAGACTAGACTGGAGGGGAGCTCAGACCCAGCAGTTGCCTCCTCCTGCCTTGCTACACACAGAGACCATCACTGGACAATTGATGGAAATTGATCTTTGCCCAGCATCATCTTTTTTAGCTGTGTTTCCAGTCTGGCTTAAAACCAAGCACGGAAAACTGCATCATTCTTTGCAAAAGAAAACATTCCACAGGGATTCCTTTAGGATTAACTTAAACTTTTTAGATCAACAACGTTTGTTTCGAAATTCTTTGTTATTTTATGAACAGCCTATTAGGTCAGCTCAGTTAGAAAAATTGATCTAATTGAAAATTCATTTGGAGAAGAAAAATAAAAGTCTGTTATTCCCAATGTTAGCACTCATCTCTTCCTGTATTCTTTGTTCTGAAACTAAAATTGGGAAAAAATTTTCATAATTCAGGGATTCATTTCAGTGTTTACAAATCTGCCTTCTCAAATTTACGTGATTTTGTCAAAGTTCTTCCAAACTGTTCACCTTCAATTTACCTCTGGCCTTTACTGTTTTACCTCCTCCCTTGGCCCCTGCAAACTATTATTTCAAAAAGAAAACACAAACAGATGACAATTTTCTATGAACCTTTCTTTTCAGACCTTCTATTAACCTTTCCCTTTGTACATAAAAACACCAATAAAACATAATCTCCCCCTGGGATCCTGCAGAGATTTGTTCCTTTTTGACCTAATACACAGGTTTTTGCCCAAATGTGTTTCGCTTATTGCTTACCTTTGTTTTCTTTTTTCTCTTCTCACAAGGCTTGTCAGACAAACCCCTGAAAATTCATCCAAATGATAAACATTTTTGGCATATTTTGCTAATTGTCTAGTTAGTGTGTTTAGGCTGTTGTGTGAGGAGAAGGGAGCAAGAGTCTGTGAAAGGAAGAGTGCAGTGAAATATTAGGCTGATAAGTGATAATGCTCCCTCCAGGTACTGCAAGTGTAGAATATTCTGACACACGGTGCTTCCTGCTCCTTGTTAATAAAGTTGGCTTCCTGCTGAGCCTGGCTGAGTGTCTCTGACACAGCCTCCCCTCAGCCAGGAGCTTAATGGGGCTGTTTTCGTGGGTAATCAGGCAGGCTGAGGCTGTGGACTCCAAAGGCAGGTGGGCTCCCGGCTGGCCAAGCAGGATTTTAAGTGGGAAGGGGACAGAAGCTGTGCCAATGCAGTAGCAGGGATGGACATGGCTGGGAGGGGGTCCCACAGGCTGGTGGTGTGGGTTTGCTTCAGCACAGTGGAAGACAGGGATGGGAAGATCACTCTGAGATCAGAAATCACCACTTGGGGAAAGGTGAGAAACCAAAGGTACAAAGCCCAGCCCTGCCTCCTGTGCTGCTCCCAGGGGTCTCCTGCCCAAAGGGTCCATCCAGCCCTCCTGGGATGGGGTTGGGTATGCACTAAAGAGACCTTAATCCAAAACCTGCCATTTGATGGTGTTTACACAGTTTACAAATATCTCAGGAAAAATCTGTCTGGATGTGACATCCAAAACCAGCTCTGACCCTGAAAGCCAAGAAGAACTGACATTTGTTTATTTTTACTGCTTGACACAACACTGAGCTATGAAGTGAGCAAAGTTCTGCTGCCAAATGTAAGGGCTCTCTAATCTCTGGGTTTGAAAATTTTGCCATATAGTGAAGATGCAGTTCAAACATTGTTATAGCAATCTGCCCTGATTTTGTGTTAAGGAAAAAATTCATGGTGTGCCACCAAGTGTGACATCATTCAACATCACTGTCCTTACCACACCAGTCTTCTCTTCCTCATGACATGGAAACAACATAAGACTTCCCAAACTTTTTGAGTTGCTTTGCAGCCCAGAGTACAGGAGGGTGAGAACCTGTTCTTGGATGTGCATTAGAAAATATTCATGAATTGCAGATTTTTTTTTGACAAGGAACCCACAAATTGCATGTTTCTTCATTTATTCTACTTGTAATTTATCTCTTGCAGCTGGCTATCTATGGTCTGTTGTTTCTGCTCCCTGGTGGCCTGGCTAAATAAAGGTGTACTGGGAGAGCAGCCAACTCAGTCCTGCTCTGTATCCCACCTAAATCTGACTGTGAAATGAATGTATGCATTGGGCTAAAATACATGAAGCTTTGGGGAGGATTTGCAAGTAACATCCAGATATTTGCAAACAGCAAATAATCTGATCCTGAGAATTGAAATAAGCCATCTCAGACCTTTCTTTTTCAAACAGAATCATGCTTCATAGTACAAGAGCAGGAAACTATTAATTTGATTTTTTCCTAACCCAACTGGCTTTAATCTTTTGCATCCCACAGGCTTTTTTTTTCCCCCACTTCTCTTCCTGATCCAGCATGTGTCAGAGTAGCTTTCTAAAATGTAAAATGCTTTTTAGCTGTAATTCTTTCCATACAATTTCATGTTTTAGAAATTAAGCCAGCATGTCCAATATGATTTCATCTCCAAGTCTGATTGCCACATTTCTATTCCCAGAATATTGAGAGAGGTCTCATGGTAACTGTGAGCTTTTTATTCTGGCCACTTCGTCTTTGATCTTCTCAGCACGAAGAATGAAGAGGTGCTCAGATAAGTTCATGGAAAAACTGCTGAGCAGGACAGGGTGTGTGGGGAAATGTGAGCTGTGGTGGTGCCAGCTGTGCTGTGGGACCACCAGCTGTCTCCTGCTCAGGGGTGACTGCAAGAAGGAACTGGACAGCCACAAGGGCAGGCAAGCCCCCACAGTGCCCTTGTTACCTAGAGAATCCATGATTTTCCATCGTTTGGAGTCTTGGAGGTGGAAAGAGCACAGATTTTAAAGCCACTGCTTCCAGCAGAAAACTGCATGGTGAGAATCATCTTTTTGGCTCTTTCATGGTCTCTGCTCCCTCCTGGCTGTGCAAGATCTCTGTAGGATTATGATCTTTTAAAAATAGCCCTGAAAGAAGATGATACTCCAGTATTTTGAATACCAGCCTTCAGACAGCAGTCAGCTTTCTGCCTGAGCCTGGGGAAGGGGATAAATCGGTGCCTATGTGCCCAATCCATGCAATGGCTTGGAATCGCCTCACCTCCCTTCAGGGCCATTGCAATGACAGTGTCTATTAATGACCACTGAGCTCCCAGATTCCATGGTAAGGGAAAGCTTGGCCACTACAAGGCAGAGAGAAGGGAGCAGAGCGAATCCTGGCAGCTTTATTTCAGTTCAAACACACCATGTTAAACAGAAGGATGGCTGGAGGCACATGGGCAACACAGTCAGGAATATGTTTCAAGTAGGGTGTTTATATGGGTGAGGTGAGACCTCTGATGAAATTACACATTTGGAATTGTCCTTCCACAGCACCAGCACAGGGTTAAGGAGGCAGTGGCCTCTTAGATGACAAAGCATTGGGAACAGGAGCTGTGCACAGGGGGCACTTTATGCCCTGAAGTGATGCCATCTTTTTACATTAATTTTCTAGAGGACCACCAAAAAATATGAGCGAAGTCCGTCAGGGCATCTGCAGTTTCCCATCATGCAAGTCTTCATTCACAACTTCTATAAGGATAAATTTGACCTTGAGAGAGTTTTTCTAGGTAAAGCTTGGAAGGTGACAGAGAGGACTATTACATTTGCATGAGCTTGATTCAGAGTAAAAAACCCACATGGATTTACATCCCTTGTTCTGTTTAACCACAGTTGATGACCCTTCAGTGGATATGTTGGATCACTTCAAGTATTTGGTATCACCTTATTCTCTCCTGCCTCCCCTCGTGCTATGTCTTTGTTGATGTTCAGTCCTAAGAGCAGACAGCACAACTGTAAACACTTTTATTGCACCCTTGAATCCCACATTTTCCCTCCTCATATCTCCTTTTACTGCATGGCACCTGTGTTTTGTTTTCATTTCCTCAGAATAAGCAATAAAGCCTTAACTTCATTCAAGGGAGGGGAGCTCATAACAACGAGCTCCAAGTTTTCTGACAGAAGCCACAGAGGCAGCCTGGGCGGGTGCAGTGCCTTCACCCCACGCAGGCGGGGGAAGAATCCATATGAAGTTTTATCTGCTGATGTATACAGTGTGTTTTCCACCCTCAGAAAGGTTGTCAGCAGCTTTGGGTGGCTTTTATGGAGTGTTCCTTTAGTTCCAGGGTGTTGAGCTGCAGTTTATGTATCTTGGTACGGGGAGGAAGGGTCCAAAGAACTCTGCTTGAAAAGTAGTCAGGATCCCCAAAGTAAGAATGACTCAAAAAATCACTGTCTAATTAAATCACAAATTATGGTCTTGGCACTGGAAAGAAATCCTTTGCTCATGCCAGTCCCCATCATTTGAATCTCTAAAACAGTGTTTGGTTAACAATCTGAGGCACTGTAACTAGTCTGAAAAAATGCTGATCCTCCATGTGGAAACTGTGGGCTTCGATTTTCTGTTGTACTTCTCTCTTGGTTAGCAAGGAAAGGAGCAGCACTTCAGAGCCACCTGACAGCTTCTGTGAAGAGAAAGTCCTGGAGAGTTTGAAGTACTAAAGAAAGACAAGGAAAAATAGCCATAACACAAATTCTGGGCAAGGAAGGTTTCCACAGATGTGGAAAGTTGCAATGAAGAGTTCCTCTTCTCTCTTTGCAGGGAAGCAGCCTGGCACAGAGGACAAAAAGGGCTCTTGCACAAGACCCCAGGTGACACCTGAGGTTCAGATGGTGTTGAGGGCTTTGCCTGCTCTGCTGCAGCAGCTCCTACCCCAAGGGCTGTGCTGAGCTCAGGGCTGTGGGATCCATGGAGTACACATCCTCCAGGCTGTCCTGAGGACTTGTGGCTGGGGATGCTGCTTGACACGCTCACAGTTTCCCCCAATGCCTTCTCAAGGTACATCGAAGTTTTCATGCCCGTGTTCTCTCAAACTCCCAGTGCCACACCAGAACGTGTCTCTTGACAATTTGAACTACTCTGGGGATTTAATGGGCTTAAGAAGACATAGAGTAAGAAGACTAAGGTATATATACATCCTATAGACAAAGACCTGGAGATATATAAGTAGGGAATGCTGTGACTCCAGGGGAGGAGAGTGCCAAAATAATTTCCCAACTAGGAACCAAATCCAAACAGGAGGTGACACTGAGGGGCTGTTGCCAGTATCGCAAAAGTGCATGAGAGATTTCTACCACCCTGCTGCAAACTCACACCTTGATCAGCCATGGCTTTTAATGAGCCAGGCCAGCAATGCATATAACCTATTTTGTCTTAAACATTCCTCCAGTGCCTTTTAAATGATGGTATTTACTGGGCTCCTGAGCTCCAAAGATGCAAACATGGGCCATTTAATTAACCGCATGTCCCCCCAACACCTTGTATGAGTGTGATGGCATTGGACTGTGTTTCAGTATTTTTAAAGGCTGCAGGCCATCACCGAGGGCAAGTGACACTGATTGCCAGCAATACACTCCACCACATTCAAGCAGCTTTCCAGTAGCTTTTCCAGTTTCCTAGCAACAAGGCCAGACCTAAAAGTCTTTCTTAACAAGCTGTTTGTCCAGAATATGCACTTATCGCTGCATTGCAAACAGCGAATGATCTCCCAAACCAGCTGATTATTAATAGAGGGAAATGTGATGGAAAAGCACATTTCAGCATGAACTACCTCTGCAAATTAGTTAGGTAATCAAATATTTGTCAGTGCGGAGAGGAGCATGTGGATTAGAGAGGGACATAGATGCCCTAATTTGAGAGTTTGATGTTTCCCTATTCCGCTGGGCTTTTCTAACAAGGTTCAGGGTTGTTCCTGTGGAGTTTTCCAGGGCCACTGCATGGTCTCAGGTGAGAGAGTACTGTTCTCTGACTCCCCAGGTTTGGGGTGTAGCACAAGAACACAGCAAGTGAGGAACCTGTGCATTATTAAACACATACAAGTAAGAGCAAGGAAGCAGACTTGGGATTTAAAGTGCGTCCAAGCATTAACTGCTTTATTTCTCTATTTACTTTTTCAGAGCTGACTTACACAGCTAATTGGCTTCTTTTCCTCCTCCTCCTTTTTTTTTTTCAGAATCCCAACTGCCATTTTTTTTTCCTGGCAAATGGATGTGTTGAAAGACAGCCCTCCTCCACACAGATACTTTTTTTTTTTTCACTACATCCATCTAACCATGATACACTCTGATGATATATGTAGCTGTGCCCCTCAAGCAATCATTTCCTTTTATGGCTCTGAAGGGATGAAACCAGGTGTCAGGCTGAGAAAGTTAAATGCTCAAAGTTTCCAAGACATATTCTGGAGAAGTTGTGCCAACAATCAGAAACATAGAGAAGTAGAAAAGAGAGGGCTAGAGAGTGACACTTGACCATCTGCTGGTATTGGGAAAGAATAAACACTGAGTAGACATAATAGGAACCTTTTCAGATGCTCTGAGAGAGCACAAGTGGCAGCAGCATGCCAGAGTAAACAGAGGTGCACACTGGCTGAGGAGTGGGACATGCTTCTGGCTGGCAGCCCAAATCCTGAATTCCCCATACCCCATTCCCCCACTGCTGAAGTATGCACTGCTGGAAGTCAGAAAGGGTTAAAGCCATTAGGATTTACCCATATAAGAAGACATAATGCCTGGACAGCAGACAGAGATATATTAGAATGTGTTGGCTTGCACTGCTTTTGCATTGCTTAGCACTGGAATAACTCTTTTCACTTTAATGTACTTATTGCCATTGATTTATTCAGGCTTGAGAGGAGTTGAGCCTACCAAGCTCAAGCAGATCTTTTAGACTGTGTGGTTCTTCCAGGAAAAGAGGGAGAATCTCTCATATCTACAAATCTATAGGAATATCTGTGTCCATATCTATGTGTGTGTGTACCTGTCAATGTGCATTTAACTTTTTTGTTCAAGGATATCCATATTGTCCTTGTTGGGTACCCTCCTAGAAAGGAGCAGGACTTTGAGGTGTTCTCCGTTGACTGAAGGAGAGTGATTGTGTCAAGATTAGGTACAGACAGATAACTTTTAGCTGAGTCACACAGAACAAGCCAAAGTCCTCCTGTGGTTGCATGCTTACATTTCATTTCCTGAAAAACTTAGCCAGCTGCCCCAGCAGTGGGAGAACAGCCAACAGAGAAGAACAGGACTATTCTAAGTGAAGGTGATACAATGCAGAGCCCTTCGTTACTGACTAAAGCAAGCAGAAGAGAATTACCCCACTTTCTGGCTTTTCCACTAGTTTTCTGTAATTCTAGGTATTGACTCTACTCTGCAGGTGCTCATTTCTCTCCCCTGACAGTAAAAGCAGCCAAGCTGAGGAGGCATTTCTAGGCTGCTTGCATACAATTTGGGGGATTATGACTATTAAAATTAAAACAAGAGGCAGAAAAGCACTTAATGAGATTTAATCAGAACAAGCAGGGAGGAGAAAGACAAAATCTTTCTTACCTCAGATGTGAATTTCTTTTTCCTTGAAATAAAAGAGCAGGATGTTCTGAGGAAGTTTACATCCCAGAACTGAAGTCTGGACAGTCCTTGAACAGCAAGTGATGGCAGAGTCAAGTTCCAAAAGCAGCTGTGTTTTGAGCTTGTCTCAGTACTTTGGAAACATCTGCATTCTTCATCAACATCCATAACCAGTAAAAATATGAAGCAGTATCTCTGCAGCTGCAGTAGAGTGATGTAACTAGCATACATTGAATTTTATTTCAAGTTTTGGCTACCTCTCATGCAAGGGCAGTGGGGGGTATTGTGGATGGCTAACACACAAAAGATGCTCACAGTTTGCAGAGTGGTTACAACTGAGTTTTTCATATTGCATGTCAGAGACAATAAAGAGACTGAGAAAAAGAAAGTCCCTCACATAGGTACCCATCTGCAGTGGGAACGCATCCCTGATGTTCAGTGGTAAAGAGTAAAGAGTGAGCCTGTTCGTGTATGTCTGGAACAGAGGAACTCTTGAGCATCTACTCCAGATAAAATTAGAATAAACCCAAATACTGTGTCTAAACTTGATGTATGACTGATTGCTGTGATCAGAAAATACATGATTGAGCATTAAGAGTCTGCTTGATTTTCAAACAGTCAGGTGTGGGTTGTCTATGATGAAATACTAATAGGAGGGTTTGATCCCATGCTATTTCCTGCCTTGAGGCCAAGGAGATAGCTATACCACATGCTATGCTCTTCTAAGCCATTAACCTTTTTGAAGTTTGCCCATGCTGATTTATCTCTCCATCACAAAAAAAAAAAGCTAGAAACACCCTAGTACCTGGCACTCCAGTGATCCCCTTGATAAAGACAATTTCTCATTTTATGAAGGTATTTATTTAGGTGTCTGCTAATACAAAGATGGGACAATCATCTCTATATTGTGGATTGCTTTGATGAGACTTTAAAGGACTTCTTCAAGCTCTCCAAAGACCAATTGTAATGAATATTACAGTCCAAGTCAGTATGAGATTTCTCCACAAGCCAGAAAAATATGCTTTGCCCAGTTTATCAGACAGAGAGAAGGCTCATTTGGTTAGTAATTAGCCAGCACTTTTCCTCTACTTTTCAGTGCAGGATGGCTTAAAAGATTATGGCCACGTCCTTGAAGAGGGAAAAATGCAGCACAGGACCAAACACACGTGTGGTTCCTGTTCCTAAGTGTGCAGGTCAGATCAGTGGCTCTGCACGCTGCTAACGAGGCACCTCATTAGTTTCACACAGGAACGTTTCCCCACAGGCAGGCCCTGTTGTGGTGGTCATGGAGTACCAAAGCCCAGCAGCTGTTGGGGAGCTCTGCACTGTCCTGACACCCACATGTCCCCTTAATGCCAGAGCAGTTCATCATGGAGGGACATCAGCCTGCAGTGCTGCCTCCTGCTCTGCCAGCCTCACACACTGCTGCAGGTGGGAGCACAGCCCCGTGCCTCTCCTCACCCCGAGGATGCTG